>DWDU01000047.1:0-28051 GCA_018245575.1 Jemadia suekentonmiller | reverse complement strand
GTTTTTAGACACAAGAATCATTTGTTCAGTGGATTGGCAGAAAACTACGTGTTTTAAATTTGTCCTCAGAGATAGTAACGTATCTGATTGACCGCATGTCGAGTTATGAGTTCGAATAGGAGTTGCGAGATAATCACTAAAATGCTGTCAATTTATCTGTTCCAATTTTATATATACCTTAGTCATCTCCATGTGCAACTCAAAAATAAGATCAATCATGACTGAAGTGAAAATAAAACAAGGACAAATTGTATATAATTAATAAAAAAAATTAGAGACTTTAAATTTTATTGCTGAACAAACAATTATTTTATATCCGTAATATGAAGTTTATGTTGTGTATTGTGCTAAGGTTCATAACAACTCATTGTTACCTTATCGTGGAATTCTTATCAGCTGCTTGTAGATACTTACCCAAGACTTGAAGTCAGCGTTCAGCAAACTGATCGCAGCAATCAGCAATCAGCGAATCATTGATGTGTGTGCGTGTGTGTGTGTGTGTGTGTTTTAAAGTGTTATTCGAAACTGACCGATTGATCAATGATAGTGAGAATTACAATATGACCTGATTTTTTTGTTGTTGTCTGTATTTTTTCAACGGTAATAAATTACTAACGTAAGTCAAAAAGGAATCTCAATTCATTCTATTGATTTCGTACTAGTTTTTAAATAACATTTATTTGTTACATTCAATCGGTACTTGCAAAATATGTAAGAATATTAATTTTTCATGTGTAATTTGAATTTTGTGTAAGTGTTGGTGTAATCATTTGATTTTTTTTTGCCCAGCAGAAGCGTTTGGCGTTAATGTATGTAACATATACGAAACATATAAAATATATGTGTCGGTAGGCACATTTGTGTTTATGCTTATACTACTAGGGAAAGCACAGCTGTAGATTATTCGCTTGCGGGATTAGTTAAATAAAACAACATTTATTCACATTAAAATTTATATTAACTGACAGATCTGAAACAAGTGGCTTTAAATCATCGTCGAATATGTTGTATACCTAATAAATTATAACCAGTTTGCTCACGAATACTGGAACAGGAGGCATTCGTGAACAACACAGGAATTGTCTAATTATGATGGATCCTACTTAGATCATATTTTAAATCTATGTTTTATTTTATTAAAACCTTTAATGAATTTTAAAAAACCGAATGTAATAAATCCTCATAATTAAACATTTAGTGGTATTATTATATAAATCCAAGTAAAATGAATATATACTTATGTAGATAGGATAGCACACATTTACCAATCGTGAATCAACAAACTCGCATGGCTTTATTTCGCAAATGTGAACAATAATCTATGTGTCCATGTGAATTATGTATACGGAAGCGCAGGCACCACGGCCGAGATCAAAAATTATGTGAAATGTTATCGTTACAAGAAATATTCTTAAATGTTCACAAATAATGAGCACATGGACACATAAACTCATGTTTATACGCTTTGCAGTCTGGAAAGTCGCCATAGCGTAGTCACAGATCTGTCTCCTATAACTATGATAATCTATCGTCAAAACTTACTCTAATGTGACTCCAGACCAGGCTCAAGTAACATGCTCCAAGTCATTGACGTCGTCATCGCGTCTATTTATTTACGAGCGACGACGCGTCACGAGGCGCGTTTGTTAGTTCAGCTAGTTAGTTCAACATCCTAGTGAGCTGTTACTCGAGCCTCGTCTAGCAATAGTTTAATTTCGCGCTACGCTTACAATAAACAAATTAACGGATATACGAAATATACCAGTCTCCGCTGCACGCTCCACAGGTCAAGGATCGACATTAAAAAAACAACAGTTCGTATCAACCGTTCCAATTTTACTCAACTGAATTCAACAGAAATCATCTGGTAACTGATATCATTAAATTAATAATACATTATACACAAATGTAAATTATCATCACAAAAATCTTACATTTTATATTTCTTACTATCTACCGTTAAAAACTTGAAATCGCTACATACTTCAAACTTATTCGCAAATAAGTCTATAGATGAATACGATAATAGAATATGATAAATAACAAATTTATCAATACTTAAATATTTACATAAGTATACCTAATCAATACTACTAGCGTGTGCTTTAAACAGTATGAGGAGAGACAAATATGTCCACTAAATATATCTGAAGACGGGCGACGGTTCGCGAGCCTGGGGGCTGGCCTGCGGGCCCCGGGCGCGTGCGGCTGGTGGAGGTATCAGCTACTCGAGGAGATGCAGTCTCGCGGCCCGCGCCCTCACAACACTTTCTAACCCTATTACACGTTACTGAGGTAGTTAAGTTCCAATATTGTGTCACTGTTACATTATGCTATCAAGAAAACATTTTTTGTCATACAAAAATTTTCTCATCAATATAATAAAACTTTTTCTAATTTTACATTCTGCTCATATAGTTTGTATAAATCTGTAAATAGGTAGGTACTTAGCTCATTCACTTTACTTTTGTAACTATGAGCGTTGAGCGCGTGCGTCTGTTGTTTTACACATCGGATACAGAATTAAATGGTTCACTGCATACGTTCAATAGGTTGTATAAAATACATTTGTAATAATACTTTGTCGAGCTTAGTAGAATAACGTCGACATGAGTATAAGATTAATATACGTTGCAATAGGTGATGCAACAATTTTGTAGCAAATTATTGCCTAGGTAGATTCATACAAAGCAACAGACGCAAGCCTACGGCGGCACAACAGTCTAAACGTACTCACAATCAACTATAATTAATATAGTCAGTAAAAATCTAAAATTACAATTTGTGAGCGACAATAGTACTATTTCAAACACAAGCGTATTCATTTATTGCTCGTCCGTGATAGAAAATTTGACTGTATCATAAATATGTAGATATATTCGGTGATGAGGTAGATAAACCTTGTAATTGTAGTTCTATTTGTATAAAAATATTTTTGCAATATAATCAACAATCAAATACAAACATTATCAAAAGTATGTCGATAACATGTTCATATTGCACATTATTATTTTTAGTTTTTTAATAAATGAATATTCGGTACTTAACACAGATCGACAGATGATATGGTTACGTTTTGGGCGCGTATCAAAATATTCAACCGGTTGGTTGCATGCAACGTGTACCGGGAGCCGGCGCGCGCTGCAGCGCTCCACCGCTCTCGCTCGCCGCTACATTCAATCCGAAAATTAAATAAAGAGTTGAATATGTTGAAACGCGTGCGCACTGCGACGTTGATATGTTTAATCATGCTGCGATTTATCCGCTCAATCATACAAATATGTACAACGTATGTGACCGCGTCTTCCTTATCACTCATAGTAAGTAGTACCTACGTAAATCGATAATCGTGATATTTCATTTAGTTCTATACAAAAGAAAAACATTTACATTATTATATTTAATTTATTGCTAGAGAATTTTATTATCATTAGGCTAAAATTGTTAAAAATTAAATTGTTTCGCAACAGACAGTTGGCGGAATTAATTTGGCAACGTTCAGGAAGACTACTTTCCTACCACTAACGAAACAGGAATGTATAAACTAAATTCGATCAAATAACACATTGGTAACTTAGATTGGATATAAATTAGTTTAAATTTTATGAAAGATCAGAATTTCAAAGAAGTTAACTAGCTTAATATTAAAACAAACGTCAACAGATAAAAAATTATAATAGGAAGCACCGGAAAATATCAATATAAGTGTAATAATTAATCAATAAGCGAATAACATCTAGAACAAAACGTTAAGTACGCACCTACCCAGCACGCGGACGTCACTCAGACGGGGCTAGCCTTTCATAAAACGCGCTTTGACACATTGCTGATTAGTCGTAGGTCGAGCCTGGAAGGAAAAAAAACAATAGTAGCTTTTGGCGACTGTATTTGTAGCAGATCCCGTCTTATAATCTATTCCACAAATTATAAGAACAAAATGAAAATTATTATTAAGTGCAAGGTTGTTATGACGACGACGGGGATCACGAATCGCGCATTTGATCTTTATAACTAGTTTAAGATAAAAGTCACCAAAAGCGACTACATGTTTTTTTATTCTTACTAGCAGGGCGAAACAATGTTCAATCTGTCCGAAGTGAAGGTTATTAAAGGATAACATGTGTCGCCACTGCCTAGCGATTCAAACATAATAATTATGTCATGTTAGTAGAGGCAAAACGCTGCCAAAATATAACGAATTTTAACTGCGGTTTAACAGCTAGTTACGACGCCTGCTAGAACTCTTACCTCATACACGTTTAACTACTACATCTACGGCTGGTTTGTTATTAATTGATTTATAACGTCTGATAAATCGTATTGTTGCCAATGTCATCGTATATTTTGATATATCAAAAATTTATTTATCTATTTCATTGGCGTCAATAAGTCTCATTTTGTATCAATTGTTTCAGTTTATAAGAATACCTACTTTTATCCGGTAAACCATGATTACAATATCGATACAATAATGTTATGTTACGACACCGCAGTATCAGCTACTTAAATAAATGTCTGGCAATCGAGTCCCAAATTTAAATATTTACAAAAATTATTCTAAGTACTCTTCAAAATACACACAGCATTAACATTAACAATTATAGGCAAAACATAGTGTATCAACTTAACTAAAACCTTCTATGGTCCATAATTTACAATTAATAAAAAGATATGTAATGAATGAATGTCGAAAATGACAATCACTAAAATGACAAAAATGATATATCTTCTTTATCTAGTTATCTCTACATTAGTTTTATATTTTTTTATTGTTCAAATGATATGGATCGGTCTAAAGAATATCGCGGAATATTACTCCAACGTCATGTAATTACACGTTTAGCGCCCAGACACCCAGACATATAAAGTCACCTTGCACCGAAGGCAAGGTTACATTGAATGAACAACAAAAAACAGAACTGGCGGACTGAACGCATGCGCCGGAGTCTCGAACCGAGGTTGTTATATTATAAACACATAACAGATTTATAACAAAACGTCATGCGCATCGCGATATAACATTAATAAAAACCAATATAATATTTTCATTACGTTGAACAAAAAAATATTGCAATGTTTCTTCTATATCGTAAATGATATGTGAATACTTACATTTTTCTTAAAAAATGATAAAATATACGATGATATGAATCGTTCAAGTTAAAGAAGAAGGCGATGTCGATGATACGGATGATGAGGACGAGCGCTGATTTTTTTTAATATGCGTGTCGAAGTGCTTTACCATGTGATCCTTTCGTATAAATCCTTTGCCGCAATGGTCGCAAGCAAATGGTTTACAACCAGAATGCAGACACATGTGCCTGCGCAAGTCTGTCTTATGGTTGAACGACTTCGGACACTCGTTGCATTTGAATGGCTTATTGTCTGCGTGCTTTAGACAGTGACCCTCGTAGGAAACGTCGTCCGAAAAACGCTTACCACAACGATCGCACTTGAAAGGCTTAGCGCCCGAGTGGAATGTCTTGTTATGTTGTGTGAGATAACAAGCCTTATTAAACAACTTGTCACATTCGAAACATTTGTGAACAGTAGATGGTACGCTTTTCTTTAACTGATTCCTTTCGGTTAAAGGCGTACTCGGCACGGTTGATGATATAGAAGGAGAGCCGTGGCTTTCGTTTTCAGCCTTCGCGCTCTCTGGGCTCGCTGGTGATTTCATCTGAGCCCCATAATTCTCTTTATTAGCATAATCCATTATATCCTCTATCTTCAAAATCTGAAGCTCGCTCGAGTCCGTCCGCATATCATCGACTTCTCGCTTTATAGTCTTACCGCCTACCGCGTAACCATACGGATAAATCTTAACGTTATCAGTATTGTAATTAACAACATTATCTTTGATAGTTCTAGCTGAATAATTGTAATCATAATCAATGCCCTGGCCACATACATCAATACTATTAGTATACTGTATTGGTGAATGGACCGGATCAACGATAATGTAACCGGCGGCAGACTCATCAGCGACAACTGGACCCCCCACGTTAGGTGATGTAATGTAGTTAGAAACATAAACGCTGAAGCTCTGCGTTTGGAGCTGCGCGAAACTTGGCAGCCGTCCACCGGCAGGCTGATTCGTTTCTTGTTCCATAACATCGACTTCTTCTGGTGCTGATTCACCAAAAGTAGCCGGATTGGCTATAGGCAGATTGTTGATAGCCATATCCATAACGTGGGGGGCCATCCCGTTTGGGTAATTCGGTGCTATAGTCTGCTGAAAATTCTGACCCAAATATAATGGAGTGTGCGTGGGGTCCGCCACCGAAGGCCCCAAATGATCCGTAGACCTCGGGTTGTATGGGTTGACCCCCAAATGGCTGAACGGCGGAAGGGTGTGCGCCGTAATGGCCGGCGTATTCTGAGTTAGAACCGGAGTTGAAATATTGCTGGTTGACACTGATAGCAGGCCCCTCATATGGTGATTTTGAGAAACAGAGGGACCTGCTTCCCCGTTTGGGGGATTCGATGTAGTTGATATAATGGCACCCTTTGGTCCTTGATGACTGCTATCGTTTGGATTTCCTATACCGGGCGGTTGACTACCTATGTTAATCGGATGTGATCCAACTTGATGCTGTAAAGGATGATTAGCTAATGGATTATTAGTGAAATTATTATCTAAATTACCCTGTTGAAGATGCGTATATGGCGACTTGGACTGCATGGTGGCCACCCGATGGGAACGATCGAAGCTCTGCGTTGCGTAGGGCGACTGTAAGGCGCTCTCGTCGATGCTTCTACCATCCTCTGAAGGGACAGGACTTTGGGTGTTGGAATCGGCACCCTGTTGTTGCGCTCGTTGCAAAGAATCGCGGCTCGGGTGATGATGACTTGATATAGGCATAGTTGCTGGGTCCGGTTGTCCTGATGATCGAACGGCATTTTTGTGGAGCGTGGTATTGTAATGCCTTTTTAAATGCCCAGAGCTTGTAAACCACTTGTTACAGGCAGTGCAGTTATATGTTTTAGGTCTCCTTGCTTCATTAGACTTCCAGTTGGCACCTTTGCCCCCTATAGATGGCATAGCAGAGGAAGTTGGATTTGATGGTTGAGTACTCGTAATTTGTGGTGCCGACGGTGAGTCATAAGGCCGATATGGCGGCTTCATATCTGAATTTGAGGAAGCTACAATTCCAGTATAATCATTTAAAGGTGGCATCTGAACTCCTGGATATATTTTTTGTTCAACGTGCATGAACGGTTTTTGTTCATGATGCACGCCGAGGAATTTATCTTGAGTATAAGCAAATTTTTGTTCTGGATGATACATTTTAGTATCAGCTGCATAAGCCTTTTGCTCCGCAAACATCTTTTGATCTTTAAATAGGGACACATCGCCGTTAATCGGGGGATTAGCATAAGTTTTTTGCGTTTCCCACGGCATCATGGGTACAGTGCGCGTATTTACTTCTCGTCCCGTTGTGGGTGTTTCCTCATAAGTCGTATTTTGTTGTTCTCCCTCGTTTCCCGGATACACGACTTTTTGAGAATCCAAATCTAATATATCTGATGACTCCTCATGTTCTTCTTTAACTTTAACATTATCATTTTGGTATCCAGAATTATACTGCTTACCGGCAAATTGTTGAAATCCCATAGACGACGAAGCCGAAGCTGTACTTGCACCGGCATGAGCAGAATTGCAGTGCTCATTAAGCTGGACGGCAGAGTCACATACAAAGCCACATTTATCGCATTGATTAGGTGAAGGTGATGGAGTCGGCTGATTTAAGGGTTGACCGTACAATGGGCTTGACGAAGATACTTGGGACACTCGTTCTTGCATGTTATATGGGTGAAATCTATTAGGTTTATGATAATCTTGATTATACTGAGATTGTTCCCAATTGATCTGTTCAGGGTGCTGATTTTGAGCGAAACCAGAATGTGAATAATTATTACCAAACTGCGTACTCGGCGAAAAATTGGTTTGATCAGGATTCTGGTATGGTGATGGCGCACTGTGATAACTCTGAGGCGTAGCGGGATGCGGAAACTGTGCTGATGTTTCTGGTGTCGCTCGCTGTTGAAACTCCGGACTCGGTTTTGTGATCATGTTATCACTAGAGTCGGCAGGAGCCGACACCGTCGTCTCGTTCTTTATTTTGGTACCGTTATTGTTCTCGGTATCATTTTGAGAATTTTGCGTACCCCATTTAACATACAAATTCTCTTTGTGATATTGTAAATGCACCTCTAATGAATCGACACTGTCCAAATAAAGATCGCAAATCTTACAATGATAGTCCCTCGACGGTAAGGTCGACGATACGGCGTTGCTGTTAGCCATTTAAATCATCAATCCAACGGAGAGCACCGTCTCCTCCAACGAAAAAAAAAAAATAAAACTACACTCCTTGCCTCGGCGGACATGTAGTTGAAGCGGCACAAATCAAACGCTACAGGTTAAAGTCATGGTTGCGGTCGCGGCGTGTTCCCTCGCGAATGAAATTATACTAGAGCAATGTTTTCGAAGAAAGTTTTTCGCGGCATCGCCGCGCGGGCGGGCGGCGCGGCCACGTGCGCGCTGTAAACACTGTGGCCCGAGGCGCGAGCACCACACAACAAACTTATTCACGTCCGAGTCCACGGTGCGCTCAATTGTTTACGATGGCTCACTTATTATTTTTAAACTTTATAAGTTTTTCCATTGTCTCTTATTTTCACGCGATAAGTAAAGGTAAACAATGTTATTAAAAAATTTAAATCACAATAAAGTCAATAACTTGGCACTTGTTTATGTACGCGAGGGTGCGTTGTGTTATAGTTTTTAGTTGAAGCGGTCCGGAGGCGCCGCGGGTCAGCCGCCGGGTACGGACGCTGTGAACGTTTACTAGCAACTGACAGCCTTCCCGAAGTCGCCTTCGGGGGCATGACTTCAATAACAATTCGCAACGTCGTCCCCCACCGAGGCGCGAGAGTGAGCGAGACCATCGCGCGGTGATGAAGTTATCGCTCCTTCGTCCTTTTGTGCATCCTTAGTGCGAGCAAGATGGAACATAGGCACGGACGGGGGGCGCGGGAGGAACCCGGTCCTACTCTTTCTCAAAATTGAAATGCCCGGTCGAAATGTCCGGTGATGCTGCGTCCGAGTAGGATGGCGATAGCACCCACCCTTACAATGCGGGCCGCTTGAACCTTGCGACGAATTTTCTAAATTTTAAATCTCATTTTATACTATCGGAAGATAGTTCATATTTTCTTAATTCATTCTTCAAAGAATCTTTTAAACATTTTACTATTTAAAATATTACTCTCGTCGTGTATACATATAAATGTATTATTGAATTACTCAATTGATTATGGGTTAGAGTTTTGATCCTACATTAAATACTACTATGTAGTTCAGTAAGCTGCTGTAACTGCTATAATTTTGCATTGCTATAACACATAAATGTATTGCTTGGTGGTAATTACTAAATGCTATTTCCTCGTTCAAAGTCAATGACCGAAATAGAACAAAAGTTAAATGATATCACCGCATGTAAAAAACACGAGTCTCAAGGTTGTATAAATAACATTTTGACATATCACACTCCTTGTTTAGATGTAATCATCGAATAACAAGCAAACGAGAAAATTTTGATATAGTCTGGGTGGGTAATCATGTTCTCAGTTTGCTTTTATGATGCAACTGATCTATAGATAACAATTCGATTACGATTCGAGTGATAGGCAACGCAAGCTTACACATACCTACCTACATTGAACTTGTAAACATGCAATAATGTTCAAAGATCCTCGTCAGTAGTAATGATCTCCAAAGTGCTATTTCGTGCCGATAAATATTTCATAATGTATTCAATACTGTCCAATACTATTTTTATTACAACGGAGTTTTCATTCTAACGAAGCCTGTTCACCATCCGTGTATTAACAGAGTAGCCCAACGGCGCGGCCTAAAAATTTTGAATCGAGGGATGGGGAGAGCAGGGAGGAAGACTGCTTCTTAAATTTTTCCTAAATAAAGCTTTTTATACGAAAATTTGAAGATCAACCAGCTATCTGGTTTTCATTCTTCTTTGTTGCTCGTGAAGCCGGTGTAAGTTTCCGTGGAGATGAGGACGCGGTCCGATGCTACGGGACGAGGACCATGCTAACTATGAGGGGTGCCGAAATCGATTTTCTCGGACTATACCGATAGCTTCACATCCTCCCCTGCCGTTTTACACTCGGACTGTGCTTATCTATACATATTACGCTATATAAAGTAAAGGATTTCATTACGAGGGATGCTCTGTCGAACTAATGGAACGTAATAGATGAACCAGATCGCTGCCCAGTCACTTTCGTTTGCTACAATTATCCTCCCCTTTTGTAAGGAGCATTATACAAATCAAATTAATTGTAGAAACAATCATGTCTTATTCTTGGGCTACAATACAGTCGTTTAAACAATAGTTGTTAAAAGATGCAATAATATTTTATAAATAAAAACATACGCATTACAGCAATTACACGTTATGTAACATAGGTTTACATTGAAATGATAATTTAAACTAAACCTTAAAATTGCGTCTTTAGCTCAATTCAAATCGCATAATTGTTTAAAATCAGTTTTTAATAAATACCTAATAATAAGTATTAAACGCACAAAACCCATAATAATAAGTACATATTAAACGCACCGCACGTGCTAAAGTCACTTGTAATATATGTTCATCGAAACTAATTTCTATTAAACATTCTTTTTCCTTATTTTAATTAATCAAAATTATTACTCAATGAATGATACAACATATTGTACCACATAACCAATATTCAATATTACGTTAACAACTAAAATCCTACATAAAAGTATGATTTTAAAATTAATACTTTACTGCCTCGTTGGTCGTGTTGGTTGCAAGTGGGACTGCCGATAGGGAGGTCCTGTGTTCGATTCCCGGGTCGGGCACTACTAAAACTTTCTACTTTAGATTTTGTAGTAGTGGCTCGGAGTCTGGATATGTGCCCGATGCATGGCAATAGGGTCACTACCTGTTCCATAGTGGGACGTAAAGGTAACTGGTGAAACGTGGGAATGTTCTACATTCCTCTGCTTACCTCTTCGGGGATTACGTATTTTAAAATTAAATCATAAATGATAAGACATAAAATTTGTAAAGAAAAATACAACTACAATACTCTTCCTACCTCTTCGAGGACTACAGGCGGGATGTTACGTTTTTAGGTATGTAACATTTGTAATGTAATATACGGCTCTTATCAATGTAAATATGTACAATACTAAATAATACACGTGAGTCATGAGGGTGTGATACACTCCTCGGCTTACCCTTTCGTGGAAATACAGGCGTGATGTTATGAATAAATGACAAAAACAACTATCGCATCTTCGAATATCTAAAAATAAATACAACATTTTGCTACTAATTTCTTGGCGTATGAAATATATATGTAGGTAGCTATACGAATATGTGTCAATGTGTAGTTATAAATATGTGTGACAAAATTGTTGAACAATCGTTACTGTATGTTATATTTAACTTTAATATTTCGTTCAACGGAATGCTTAAATCGTTACCGGACTTAAAATCACCAACCATTAGTTCCCTACATAATTCTTGGAGACTACGCTCCAGCTTAGCGCGGGCTTAAGCTAATTATAAATAATTCACTTTACCGAGCTGGAGTAATGCGGCTTTGCAGATGATAATAATATAAATGATTATTTATAATAGGACTATCTACAATGATTATCCTCAAACTCATCACTTATTAAGAATTTTATTGCCAATAAAATATACGATACCAGATTCGTACAATACCTTCAGGTGCAGGTAATACAATTTGTTAAATGCTGCCCATTCTTTTATGATGAGCCGACAAATGAAAACCGTAGTACTAGACTGCACGAAAAACAATAAGTAAATGAAGTAAAATTGACCCGTTATAAAACAGTAACACATTTGTTTATAATGCCTTGTAAGTTAAACGTTTCTTGGAAGTCTAGATTACTTTAATGGCAAAAAATAAGTTACAATGACAACAAAATAATTAAAATATATACCAGACCCCATAAGAACGCACAGGGAAGTCCTAACTCATTAACTTTACTTAAGACATTTTAGACTCAGGTTTATTTTCTTCGTATAAAATAGTAATTCGAGTCACAAATAAATAATCATATACGACAGACCAAATGAAATACAGCTCAGTCACAATTGAGTAGGTATAAAAAATAGAAAGCGAATGAAGCTAATAAATGTATAGTTAAATAAAATAAAATGAGAAACAATTATACATCAATTAGAATTGGTAGAAATAATTGCACAAATCATTATGTGACGTTACGATTTTATTGCACTATCACGTCAGGTCCCTTACGGGGCAGGCAGTGGGCACGGATCGCCAAATAAATCTAACAACCTACAAACCTGACTTGATTCTATATACATCACTCCCTTCATACATGCCCGTCGGTTCTTCATACCTATTCTATTATTTCTTTACTTAAATACCAATGCTGCTTTCTACAAAAATCGTTCAGTCGAATGTATCTAATAACAGTGTTAATCTGAGTCAAATTGTATCATTCACAAAGCCACGAGGGCCGCCAACGACATATGAACACGCGCGGCGAACAAAGTTGCGCTCACAACTTTACGTCGCCACTTTTCCGACTTATTTCGATCGCCATCACGCAAATTAACGCTTGGCGCACACTTGTCTTTCGTAATTTATTACTATCTCATCACGCTCGGTCGTTTATAGGACAGTCAGAGAGCACCGAGTGACAAATATCTCCATCCTTACAGACGTATTAAACAACCCTATATATGTTATTCATAAACAAATGTTGTAATGTAATAACAATAACGCTACCGTATCATTACCATAATTCAAATAATCTCTAATAAAATCCATATCGAGGTAGATTTTATTTAATGCAATTTGACCATTTTAGTTCAGGAAATAAATCACAACTCAGAATATTATCATGATCTCTTATGTGCACACTGGCTACCTTAGATCAGCGATTAAGAGAATGTCTCTGCTTAGAATTTTCAGCTTAAATTAAATTATAGTTCATGTTCAGTAACTATTAACCAAAACCCTCAGTTATGAAGTAGACAATTAAAGAAGGTTTACATTTAATTTAAGTTTCATCGGTGTATTAACGTGTCATGTAGTATCGTATTTGCTAACCTGCGATGATTTTTTAAACTTGCTTATTAGTGTGTACTCAGCCTAGCCAGCGTACCTTTAGTATCAAACAACGTAAGCCTAAGTGAATTATTTATGTGTTAAAACTATTGTTTGATACGATGCGCGTACTACAATGAATGGTCGATAAGGGTGCAACACAATAGAGGGTTGTAAACTACTAATTAAACGTTTACGCGTCGAAGTTTAAGGATAAATATTTTTTTTCGAAATTCTTAAACGTTGTAAAATGTTTATTGTCAGTTATTAGAGACTTTGTAACACAAAACGGAGTCATTGTTAGTCAGTGTAATTTTATAAAAATAAAAACAATGTTATCTTTTCAGGGAAAAACGTGATAAATTTTAACACTTTATTCACTGAAAAGATAACATTATTTTTAAACTAAAACTGACTCCCTTTTGTATTAGTAACTCTCTAATAACTGACAATAAACATTTTACAACGTTTAAGAATTTCTAATAAAAATACTTCTAATATTGTGTACGTACAATACGTAGCTTATACATTGTAAGTCTTGTGACATGTAATACTGTTGTCAGTAGTGAGAACACTTTCTAACGAGTAAGCACATTGTTTAAAGCCGTTCATAAGCAGGTGTCGTGTTTATACTGGTATCTTATGTTTTAAAATTCATCATTCGTATTATGATTTAGATGTTACGGTTTTGTATCAGCATATAGGTAAAAGTATTTCTGACATTTTATTGAACGTTTCACACCTTATTCTATGGTGGAACGTAAACTTAACCGGCGAAACGTAGGAGTGTACCGCACTTCTCTGACAAGCGCCTCTCGGATTACTGGCGTGATATTACGTTTTATTATTATGTAGTACTTACTTGTAATGTAACATTGGTATTTACTTGGATTTTGATTTTTAATAATACCTAGACTGCCTCAAGTGACTGTTGGTCGTGTTGGTTGCAAGTGCAAATGACGATCGGGACGTTCTGGGTTCAAATCCCTGGATTTCCTTGTCGGACACTATTAAGTTGTCTAACTTAGATTTAGGAATACTACTTATTAAACGTAACATCACGCCTGTAATCCCCGAAGAGGTAGGCAGAGGAGTGTAGAACATCCCCACGTTTCACCAGTTACGTTTACGTCCCACTATGGAATAGGTGGTGAGCTTATTGCCATGTATCGGACACATATCCAGACTCCGAGCCGCTACTAGAAAATCTAAATTAGAAAATTTTTAGTAGTGCCCGACCCGGGAATCGAACCTAGGACCTCCCGATCGGCAGTCGGACTTGCAAGCAACACGACCAACGAGGCAGTCCGACTAACGAGGCAGTCAGTTTGTAAAGCACGATAAGCAATACTTATGATTTATCATGACGCAATTATCAATGACAATAAATTAAAGGACTATCTTGTGTGAACATTAAAGTATTGTTATTAAAATTGGTATTATTCGTAAATACTAAACTAAAATTACGCAGTGTAAATGCACATGAAGTATAAATTCTTACGATGTTTAATTTGAGATTGTAATAATAATGTCAGTTGTCAAATGTTCATTTTTTTTTGATATTTCGATGCAAATATAATTATGACAAACGACAAACACAAGACAATGAAAACGTTCGACAGCAGGGGCCAGGAGGGGGCGGGGAGGGGAGAGTTTTTAACTTTTTGTCAAGTCACATAAGCTACAATACCACTTAACCTTAATGGGGAAAACCATTAATTTCCCGCGAGATGCCTTAATGCTTTTGTCACAGAAAAAAGGACTCAATAGGTGGCGCTCGTTGTTGGGGTCACGGGTTTTTATTAATTTTCCCAAAATTGCCGCGTGGGAGGGGGGGATTTGTTTTAAAGCGGCGTGATAATAAAAAAATATAACGCCCGCTAAGTTAAGCTCCTGTTGTGGAGATCCCAAATTTTAATAACGGGAAACGTAAATCATACTTAACAGTAACAATGATTGTAAAACACCTCTACTGTTGTGAAGTGCTCAGAGTCAATATTGCAGCGTAATGAATTATATAGCATAATGGAGAGATATATACTGCCTCGTTGGTCGTGTTGGTTGCAAGTGCGACTGCCGATCGGGAGGTGCTTGGTTCAATTGCCGGGTCGAGCACTGCTAAATTGTTCTAATTTAGATTATCTAGTAGTGGCTCGGAGTCTGGATATGTACCCGGTGCAATACGCTCACCACCTATTAAATAATGGGACGTAAACGTAACTGGTGAAACGTGGGAGTGTTCTACGTTCCTTTGCCGACCTCTTCGAGGATACAGGCGTGATGTTACGTAGTAATAATATCTCAGGACTTCCTCACACACTCATTTGAACCCAGTCATGACAGCGCCTGTGCTATAGTAATTAGCTAACTGGTTCATACACTAATTTACTTTATTAATTTCTAAATACAGACTTAAATAACTCAGGCAAGTTATAAAAGAATATGTGTCTCGGTTGGGAGACGAATCTATAACATTCGGTTACGCAGTGTTAGTCACTAACTATTGGGGTATATGAGTATATATGGACGTGTACGTAGATAGATAAAACAATGAAGTATTACATTAATGAAGAAAACAAAGAAATGACCAATTTAATTCGTGTCGAAACGTGGAATATTTTTTTTTTCTAACGAGTAAAATTTAAGTATAAGAATAAATAAAATATATAAAAAATAACAAGATATCTGGCACAGTTTCATAAATGCTGATTTTACGGTATCCGTGCAGAGTACGGAGCTACCTGACGCTGCGCGGATAGCGTATCTATTCAATCGGAAAATTATTCATCAAATCAATTCCAAGGAGCCACGAACGAATCCCGGTAATTGGCCCTTCTGATAAAGAAATAACAAACGCCCACCGACGGGAAATTGAATTTTTCATGGCCGTTAACTAATTTATTGTGTTCCCGCTTTTGTTTTGTCTTATATTCAACCTTTTCGTTTTCATCTTAAGCTTCGGTTTTGTTTTGAGCGTATATGTAATTGAAATAGAAAATCAAATTTTAAAATAAATTGTAATTTGTACGTATATTTATAACTGTTTCTTGTATTTATTTTGAGAATTCATAATGTTTCTATTTCATTTTAATGTTAATTCATTTTAATTTAATTTAAAAAGACAATTAGACATTTACAAAGACAATTAGACATTAAATTTTAAATGAATTTGTAAGATACTTGTTTCTATTAACCGTGGTGTCTTTTGGTTTTATTTCAAGGTTTATTTGAAGTTTCATTTAAGATTTTTGGTTGGCATGTGATTTAAAAAAGCAATTAAAACATAAAAAAAACTGTTGTACAATTAACAATTATACAGAATATATTGTATAACTGTCAATCACACAAAGAAATAATAGGTACAATACACGGTTATACAAAATATGACGTACAATAAACAATAAGAATTGTTTCATTTTACAATAACAATGATCTAGTTTTTTTGATAAGAGTGTTCCATGTCAGAAGGTCGGTTCGCATTCGTCAATGTTTAATAAGACCGTTCGTTAGCGTGACTCGGTTAGCAGGCGTCGCTCCCTGATTGTCGAACTGACGATATGAGGCGTTGATGAGTTGACGTTACATAAATTATATAGCCATTGTTAACGTATATAAAACATTTTTGACACAAGTTGAGGAGCCAGAAGACTTCCAAACCGGCGCGCCTGTATGAGGAGAGTTATTAATGCAGAAGAAATGCTTCAAGTCTATAAAGATACAGTTATTTGGTATTCGATGTTCCCTGCCCACCCCGTATAGGACGTGGCGTGAATATAAAATAATAACATATTAGAGGCAATGAGAAAATTGATACAATGTTAATGCAACTTAAAACTACAATATACTGTATGAGAAAAAAGTTTAGAGGTTACTCCAATAACTTAAAAAAAGGATTAAACTAACTTCTCGACTTTATGTATAGACGTTATGTATAAGAATTTGATCTATCGCAGCACACTCCAACGTAAATTGAAACTAGAATTAGTAGCTCAGTAACCATAAATCCCAAGTAAACACACCTACTTTGATTTTAATGTCGTCGTTAGGGGTTGTAAATAAAATAGGTTTTCCCATTTTCCTCATACAAAATATAAAAAAAAAACTGTTTATTTTTTAACATTTAGATAAGAATTCTGTAATTAAATTTGCTTTATTTCATGCTCAAAAGTGTTACAAAACACGCAACTAAGTTTTATTATGACTGACTGTTCAGGTAGGTAAAGTGGAAGTTTAATACAATGTCATATCAAAAATTATTTAATTTAACATGTCGTATTTAAATCAACAGGTTTAATACCATGTATGTACTATTTCACACATTTATTTATTTAAGTACTGTTTAATTATCTCTTAGATTTCACGAGTGTTTTTATGTTCTGACTGCTGTAAAATATTTCGTTTGTTAACATAATTCAAGCGTAAAGGGGGTTTGAACATTTTTAGCAATCGAGCTAAACGGAGTCGAATAAACAATAAAAATTGGATCAAGTGATGAAGAAAAAATGTATGAAACAAGGCTGTGATACGATGTCTTAAGCTCAACACGAGTATTGGTATAGGAGAAAAAGTAAGCTACGAGGAGAATAAGAGTTAAGTTGCGCTTTGTAAATTAGGTTAGAGTAAATGTAGAAAGGAGCACTTTTACTACGCGGGAAGGAACAGAATGATGAAAGACGAGGATAGAGGCCATTGATAGGATACCTAACAAACTCCACCCTCACCATCATCATCAGCCCATCTCAGTCCACTGCTGGACATAGATCTCCCAAAATAAGCGGCCATGTGCACTTCCCTACGGGTTTATACCTATATTCTCCATTGTTTTTATGTGGTTTAGGGATCAATCGGTTGACATAATATCATCTGTATAGCAGCATGCACTATGTGCAGGTGAGGTTGGCTTGGGCTGCTAAGATGGATCTTGGAAGCTCTTCCAGCCCAGCGGACAAATATCAAGAAAAATGCTGCTAAAATGGCAAGAAGTAGTATCCACTGACCACTACGTGCACACTCTGGTAAATGTTGAAAGTTAGTGTAAGGAACTTAAGTTATTATCAAGAATATATGCGATCGTTAAGACACTCTCTGCCTCATTTTTCCCGCTGGGTACGCGGAGCTGAAAATTTAATTGCACGAGAAACTTCAGGCCATAATTCTATTAGCCGTATAATTCATGAGGAAATGATATTTCATTACGATAACGTTGTAACAAATGAAAGCCTCCTACCACGTGATTAAATGATGTTGTAAATTTGTGATTTTTAAATCTAACGGCATTTTTGAGATTCGGACCTACCTTACTTACAAACGAGTACGATCCCCGCTTAATGTTGTCTTTATTTGAATGTAATTATTCACGCCATTTCTCTGAAACGGCAAGCAGAGGGCATCGAACGCGAAATATCTCTGTCATTATGGACCTGTCCTGATTTTTCTACATTCATAATTCTCTTTATCCACGTTTGCTGATATCGGAGACATCTAATTACCCCATCAGCCAGAAGGTATCTTATCTTGTTAGTCAAGATAGGTGAGTCTTGTTTTTCTTCGATATTGTGTCAATCACCATTCACATTTTATATTTGATTTGTCACAATTATACTTAATTTTCATTGCCACCTTACTAATACAAATATGCAATATCTAAATTTCGTTTATCTACTCCTATACATGTATCGTCCGTAATAAAAGTCATTGTATTCAAGGAGCAAAGTAGCAATATATTTCGCGTGAAATACATATTGTATGGAGTAAATTGAATTTTCTGCTCCTAGTTTGCTGAAAGTATATTGGTGCGTCCGGAAAATTCATTTCCGGTCACGTGCCCGTTCTTGCTCAAGTTCAAATCGAGGGGGCGTTTATAGAGTCGTTAATTTCTCGCCAGAAATCTGATATGTATGTTTTGTTACAAACAACTAGAAATGTATGTCAGACGTTAAACATTCATAAGACCCAAATGCTTCATGTCATTATTTTTTTTGTATTTAAATCAATAGCGGAATATATAAAAACACGCAAGATCTTTAAGAATAAAGGTATTTGTAATTCGATGTTCCCTACCACCATCGTAAAGGAAATGACAACAATGATTGTAAAAATAGTACAAGAAGACAAAGAATTTTTTTACTGTGTCTATTTTTATTACGAAATCGAGACTACCAATATAGTAGAGTATCAGAAAACTTACAAGTGTAGAGTCACGTGTCAGAGTATCGATATATCTCTATATCTGCACCTGCTCTATTTTGGCATCTCTCCCTAATTTATAGCAGGAAACGTACTGGTTTTTATACGATATCCTATTAAGGATTAATTGAATAAGCACGGGCCCTTTGGCTATTGTTATATTCTCTTTCATTGAACACATATGGCTTTAATATTTTTTGTGTTATTATTATATCACACGCGATGACCCTTACGGTGTAGCTTATAGCACTGGACAGCAAACATCTCTAAACTTACAGACCTGACGTGTTTCTCTTATATTAAATACTCTCGTCATTTGTTCTTGACCAAACTGGTGAGTACTGACTAGAAGGGAACTCGGAACTCTCCGAAACCAGTATTCGTATCTTATGCTGTGCGTGAATTCTGTCTACATCTGTAAATATCAGATAAAAGTATGAGGAACAACTGCATATACTCGCCCCCTATATCCGACTACCACAATTCGACCTTAAACCCTCAAAGGCACCTAACATAACTTTCAGTCGTGATTTTTGCATCGCTGGCAATAAAAGTATAAGAGAATCACTACACTTGAACATATAACTATCTGCGGAAACATAAAAAGTGCGAGGGTCTATTCGCGGCCCATGCGAAATGTTGCGTGGGTTTGTGTACAGGATATGAGCTTTCCGGTCTCGATAGATAAGTCTTCTACGGTCGATAAAATTATAGCAGTAAAATTAAAATAAAGTTAAGGGAAAATATATTTATTTCATTTAAGATAAAGGAATTTGTTATTGAGGCACCTAGAATATCCATACAGTAATAATAACAATATCAAAAAATAGTAATGTTAAAATAGTAATAATATCAGAATAATAAAAGTATCAATAGAACAATAATTATCCTAGATGATGGTAAATGAGATAGACACAAGATTTATGTGTGGTAGTGTTCTACACTCCTCTGCCTACCTCTTCGGGGATTACAGGCCTGATGTTACGTTTACACAAAATTTATTTTGGAAGGCTGCTTCGATAAAACTAATCATGTGTACGTATCTGTATTAATTTATTGTTAATTAATTATGTTATTTGATTTCTTTTATTTAATAATTAATTAATGTTATACTAAAGTACGTAGTAAGCTTTCAGTTACGTCCACTTTATTTACATCGTATATCTGAATAACAGAACGATAAGTCTTCAGTCACTGTTCAAGAGAGCGTGCTATGCGCCACAGGATGTTTGGCTTGGGTTTGGTTAAAGATTAATTTTCGTGCGCCTATTGGGATATTGACACGGGCGATTCAATCTGATTTACGAGGCTTATGGCAATGTCTACCCTATTGAAGCTTACTAAGTACTTTGACCAATTAGTTCAGACACTAGCTGATGAGGGAGAGAAACCTCGCTAAATGTTGTGCGTATAATAAACTTTGACGTTGAGTTAATAATTATCGAAACAACGGTAATTAATTGTAATTTGTATTCTTAATTGTGACGTATTGTACTACATAGTCAATGCAATTTTTTTTTTTTTATGAATTTCTAATTATACCACTAACATTTACAATACACTATTTTGCTCACCGAAATAATAAGTGGTCGAATTTTATATTAACTATCAAATGTATTGTACCTTATTCCACAAATAAAGATTATGATTATGATTAAAGTGTGTAAATAAATTGACCAATGAAGAACAGGCACATTAGGTCTCGAAGAGTACAGATATTTAGCACTTCGTTCACTTTGTCTACCCCGTGAGGGACCTGGCGTGATAACATAACAACAACAATAGGTACAAGTTAAAGCTTAAATGTGAAATTGATAGGTATATGAATACCGTAGAAGATTATTTGCAAATCTCAGGCACTTTTATATGCCTATACTTTGAAGTTTGCTTTAAAATAGGAGAATTTAATAAGAGTCTACTTTATACATATGCTAGTAAATATAATCTTAATAACAGTTATGCGAGTTTAATTACGCCATCTTTAGAATAGGACCCACCCTAGAATATTTTTATAAACTTTTCTTTGTTGATGGGTAAAATAAATATTTCTCTATCGTATACATGGCGCTCGAGCGACAATCGTAAATGTTTTTTAGGTCGTCATCATTTTTGGCATTTTTCTTATCCGTACGAGGAGCGTTTTCTTATACGTATCGAGGAACGACCTAGTTGCCTTTTATGGCTGTACTATGATTTGTTACTGACTTAGATTTTTATACAAAACTTAGTGACACTTGAATTGCTTGGTGACGTCAAGGTTTGCCACAGGATTAAATATGTATGACATGTAATGAAGCCAAAAAAAACGAAACATCGATTAACGTACTGTCTCGGGCTGGACAGCATTGCAAGAATGTTGTCAAAACCTATTTTCGGCTACACATTGCCTTAAGAGTAAAATGTTCGATCAGGACGTCTTGCCTTGTGATACACAAGTATTATGCTGAACCACGAACATTGGTATTGGGTCTAATCCTCAAACTTAAGACTGCGTAGGATCTGAAACGAGAATATCCGGCAGAAGATTGAAGTAACTGACGTAGCTCGAAGGATTAACATTCTGAAGTAGGAATGCGCTAGACACATACGCTGCAGAATCAATTAAATGGCTGTTAGGAGACGAGATCTGGAGTGGAGTGGTTCTAGAGATCTAAGTATAGAACTGGTACAATACAGGTTGTGTAAACGGAATAACAATTGAAACAAATACATTGGTGAGAACATTTTCTTTTTTGGATTACTAAGAACATGTCTCTGGGAGAGGCTTAGGGCATACTTCATGCTGTATCAAGAGGTAAGGTATCAGGAGGTAAGGATAAATTGTCGTATCGCTTTCGGCAAGTATTGCGTAGAAATTAAAAACATTAATTCGGCAAACAATCTCCCAATGCAGTTATGAACCGAATCGGAGGTTTAGCAAATCGTATTTTACGGTAAATTTGCCACGCTGCATTCAAACACAAACGGTTAGTGAGGGAATAGTAAACAAATGTTGGAAATGGAATTTCATTTGCAATTTCAACCAGTTCACAGCGACAGTTGCAAGGTAAAGTCGGTACCTAGTGTTTGTTCGGAAACTAGGTACCGAATTTAACTAATGATCTGTTGTACAAGTATTGTGGTGTTTTGTTAACACATACAGTAAATGAACGAATATTTATATACAAGTTGGTAAGTAGCATTTGTTTCAGTAATAAGTGAACCAGTGAGTTAAAGCAAGAATCATGGGGTCGATTCATCCAAAACAGATAGTTGTATAATGAGCACAGGTATTTCTTGTGCATGGGTGTAAAAATTTTGAGTTCAAATCCCAGGTAGGGTGCTATTTGATTTTTCTAACGTAGTTTTTCCAATAGTGGGTTAGAGTCTGGATTTATGACTTGTTTATGGCATTAGGCTCACCCCTTATTACATAGCGAGAGGTAAGCGTAAATGGCAAAACGTGGGAGTTTACTACGTTCCTCTGCCTAACTTTTCAGGTATTACAGGCGTGATGTTACGTTTTACATATTAACACTTAAGTTTCGTTCCATAAATAAAATATACAGAGCTCACCACAGCGCAATAAAAAATGTAGTTGTATTCGTATCACAAATTAAACGTCACGAGACTGAATACATAAACATGAGAATTTAACAATTAACCGGAAACAATAAACAAGCTGGCTCGGGAATTTTTACAGGCGAATTTACTGCAACAATGATGGAGAGCTTCTTGTTAGAGAAGGCCAATGGTATGTACATTGGAATTATTCTTTTATTTCGCCTTTATATTCGTGTCATACAATACATAAAGTAAAAATGTTGGTATTAGACTCACTTCCTATTTCGTGACACATACTTATCATCATCGGCCGGTTGCAGCCCACTGCTGGACATAGGTCTCCTCTGCCCACACACCCCGCACTGGGCATGCGTTAATTCATAACACGTATAATATTAATGGTGAAACGTACTCCCCCGTTTATAATAATATAAATAGATTAATATCTACATATCTTCACGCCAGGTCCCTTACAGGTTAGGATGGAGCACCGAGTGCTAAATATCTCTATCCTTAGAGACATTCATCGCTCTCTTCATACATAAGCGCCGGTTTCGGAGACTTCAGACTGGCTAATCAGCCAATAATAATATGATTTTACAAAAGTCGTTTAAGTCGATTAAAATGTTTTTATCGAGTAATTTACTAATAACGTTACATCACTAGCTGGTGACCTTTCGGAGTGAAATACAGAACGTTTATTGCTTGTTTACGAGCCAACTCTTTACCAAAGAGAAACAATGATGTTGGCTCTCTCCGGACCCATGACTCCGTCGCGCAAATTGGAACATGATGGATGGACAGCGGGCAATATGAGTTGACATGAGTATGCCACAAGTGCTCCTCTATATGTTCAAAGCGAAATATTTTTCATAACAGACTGTGAATGCATGTGTACAAGGAAGATTTTTTGTGTTGGAAAGTTTGTGAGCATGAATTTTCAAGTAAAAATCGTGAGACTTTGAAATAACCAAACTTGTGAGTATTCGAATATTTTCGGGTATATTTTGCATAAGTATGTCCAAGGGACGCGGACGCGGAGCACAATAATCCTGAACAGTTCGATAGAAAAAGCAAAATCAAAATTCATCCCCCTGACCCCGGGGGTCGAACGTAATTCCTCGACGGGCCGAAAACTATTTCTATTCCGAGGGGTTCCGACCCCAGGGCGCCCCGCCCTTGTTTCCAAATGTTCCCAAATACTTTCCACTGTTCTGTAATGTGCATCGGTAATTTAAAACGGGCAGCTCGGAATGGCAACTCGCCCGGCTGCCCAGATTTGAGAGCTATGTGTTAATTTGCGGTTGCGTATAACTGATACTCTTTGAATTTGATCGTATAATGGAATTGGATTTCGAGTTCAATTTGGATTTTGTTTTACAGGCATTCCACTTTGCTTAATCGCTGCAGCAATTTACCAAAAATAAAGTCAGCATAGCAGTAGCATAGTCACAATTATTTTCAAAAATCACCACTGTTATTGTAAATATGAAAAAGGTTATGTTTTCGTGGCTCAGGCATGTAGAAACTAGTTAACAAAAACCAATTAAGCATAGATATTCGATCTATTTATTTATTTTCCATTATTTATTTTTCATTATTATTAATTCTTTATTAAACATGAGTTTTATAGTCTGATGATTCCGACGTGTATACTTGAATATGATTCATTCAATATAATTTCGATATCTCTCTATTCAATATTATCTGTTCAAGTAGTTAAATAATATTCAGATCTAGGGGATTATAGTATTTTACATAGTCTACAAATGTATGTATGTATTCTGTTTAGAATTTCATTCAATTTATTTTTTAGTTTTCACCAATCCTTCAGACTTGTATAAAAACGTTCGATTTTTAATGTCTACAGGAAATCAAGCAGAAACATGATCTTATAACTAAAGACTAACTTGAGAGGCTCGGTGTTATATGTACATATTTCTAACTATAACTGTAACATTACCCTGGAACTCACTGAAAGTCAGCGCTACGATTCCATTGTCGCAGCTCATGCTGAGTGAGGTCCCTTTCATATCTTACTGTAGCACAGCTCTCCGTTAGAGCTCTAGCTCTACGAGTACCTAAAATTGCCTCTGTTACGTCGAATATTATTATTGTATGTATAGTTATTACTTTATTTTTGTGCAAAATCTTATGTACAATTGTTCTATGTATGTGGTTTCTTATTCCAAACTGTCCCGTGCTGCCGTGTTTTTATTTGTAAAAACTTATTTTGTTCCTTTCTTGTTCTCTATTCTGAAAGAGTTGCCGCACTTGTACATTTATCACTCATTTCACACACAAACGCCGGTTTCGGAGATACTCTCTGCCTAGCCCGTAAAAAACCTGTCGTGATAATGTGTTCTTACTCCCAGTTATCATGACAAACTTGGTCAATTTTTAGCGATATATCAGCCATATTAAACCTTACATCCGTATATATAATTCAAAAAACAATTCTGAAGCCTACGGTAATAGATTTGTGTAATCTGGCCGTGAGTCAGACAGCGCATTATCTGCAAAGGCAAAGCTCGCGATAAGATCGCGGACTGACCGGACCCGGGTCCCAGTCTCCTGAGGAGCTGCGACCGCATTAAGTAATGACGCTTCGGTGGTTCAGGAATTATAACTGAGTTTGTATTGTAACCGCATAAATTGAAGACCCAAAGACAAAAACGTATGCGGCAAGTGATGATTCTAGAATTGCTTTAGGTCTCTAACGATCGGGATATATAAAACTTGTTACTCTTTGGTACTCCTGGCGATACGTAATAATAATAATAGTATAATCGGCAGTACCAGGTTGAATAAAAATATTTTTAAGATACCAGCCTTAATCCTCCTTACTGTGTGAGGAGATTCGTGTCCAATAGAAGTCCAATGGAAGAATTAAACATGTTGATTATGATTGATTAATTGTTTTTAATTTTTCTTATAGAACATCAATTTCAAAGAAAATTAACAACAATTAAACTTAACCGAATATAAAACTGATGCTAACAAATAATTATGTAACGTAATCTGGCGTCACGTCAAGCGTTATCAGCTATCGGCTCCGACAATGAGTGGTAGATAAGAGGCGAGGACGAGCAGGGAGAGTTTAGAGAGCGCATTGCCGTAGGAACTGCCCGCCGCATTAACTAATGACACTCGGGAGAGTTCCTTTTCGATACGATAGAGTATGGGAAACAGTAATATAACGTGGAGCCTCAACAAAAAGGTATTGTAGTTGTGTCTGATTTAGATACACTCAATATCATTATTTAAGAATTAAGGTCGTTACACATAATTTAATTGTTCCGTTATAATTATATAAAATTTGTAATATTTTGTGCATGATATTTTGTGTATGCTATTATGAAATTTATCATATATGGATTAGTTTGGGGGTTTTATTAAAAATATATTTGACATAAGACAGGCGCGATGAGAGACTAATGGAGATTTTTAACAGTCGCTCAGTTGTCGCCATCGAATAAATGTCGCCTTTACAAGTCGTCACGTGTGAGCATTAAGCAATGAGTATTCGGAACCAAAATTTTGTGAGACGATCAGAAAGTATTTACGGTGTCTGGGATGTAAATAAATTATAACACAGCACAGACTCTGTGTAATTGAGGACCAGAAACCGCGTGTGAATAATCCTAAGATTTTTTAATTTATCAATTAGTACATATAGACATCAGTATGTTCAATATATTATGAACGGATAATCCTATTTGTCGTTAGGTGAACCTACTGTTGTTTCTGTGCTACGCGTGTATCCAGTCGAAACCTCGCAGTTCTAGTTCATTTGAGGGCGGGTAATCACCATTGAAGGGCCGATAAGGCTCGTGACGACTACTCCAATTGACTTGTCGCTATCGTACGACTTAATGTTTCATATCTGACTCCTACTTCACGAGTTACCGAGTTTCGGTTTGATGAGGTTATCTTAATGTTGTCTCCGCGCTCGGATATATTGACGCTGACATGTAATATCGAATTAATACGTGGATTTATATTAAGAGCTAATGTAAGGGTGTGGTCACATTGAGGCAATTATAATAATTTTGAAACAAAAAAATCTGCGTAAGTTTTTATTTTACTGTGCAATTGCTGCTTTATATTTCAGTGTAAAATCTCTTTCAATATATTAAAATTCCTTTCTCAGTAGGTATATCAAAATTCCTTCTCCGGTATATGAAATGAAAAAATTGTTTAATTTTCAAACGAGTAAACTTATTGAAGTGACTGTACATTGTACACATCTATATATATATGCCTACGTAGGAGTGTCATTTCCGCACAAATCTTGAAATTGAAATATGCATATTTTATTGTTATTTCGGGGGTTGGACTTTTATGGGTTGTTGAGGTTGAATGGTCCCCGCTTTGGCTTCTGCAAGTTGTTACGTTTTTCAAATAGCCACTTGTGAACGAAAACTGGAGGGTAAAGTTGAATAAAAACAAAAAATAACCTGTATTGAAAAATAACAGGCGGAGTAAAAATATTACAGGCGAATAAACTCAACGCTGATAGAACGTGGTATAGCGCGGTCTGCCTAGGCACAAATAGAATTACAATTTAAGAAATTTATTTTAAAATAACAATAGTTTATTCAAGCCATCGATGGCATTACAATCGTTGAATAGCATGTGGACAAGATAACATAATATGACACTACTGATTTGTCACTTACTTTGGTAAGGTTCTGAATATAAAAATTAATCGTTAAATCGTCGTTTTAACAACAACGTATGGTCTTTACATTCCATATTGCGTGTTTTAAACTAGTAATAATAAGAAACAAGTCTAACTTTAAAACAAGCACCGGAATTTGTGACCGCTTTAAGGTTGCAGCATTCTTAAAGCCTAAGCGAGAAAAACAAAATGACGTACTTAATAGACGCGCGCGCGGTCCCAAAAGGAACTGCAATATAATACCGTTATCAGTAAAGCTTTACTAAATACCCCTTGTGTAGCATGCGACACAAAAAATACTACTGCTGTGGAATTGTTCCCAGTAAGGGAAGTACTCGTAGAGCTGCATAAAATTAAAAAAAAAATGTTATAGCTTCGACCATGCTGATAGAAAAGAGTGTTAAGTCTTTATAGTCATACACCTGACATGTTTTTTCTACCTTTATCACTCTCTTCATACAGGCACAC
>DWDU01000046.1:0-28149 GCA_018245575.1 Jemadia suekentonmiller | reverse complement strand
GTGCCCGACCCGGGAATCGAACCCAGGACCTCCCGATCGGCAGTCGCACTTGCAACCAACACGACCAACGAGGCAATGTTTAATTAATTTAATGAAAGTGGCAATTCAATTACAAAACTCTTAAAGAAAATACCTACTAATTTTCGTGTCTATTGCAGCACTGCATTCCTACCTTATGATCATCCAATATCCAGGTTATGTTTGGCGTTGGATAGGCTTCATCCACAGAGCAATTTGCTTGAATGGCGTCTCCTCGAGCATAGCTAGGCCTTGACACAGTGAGACGAGGAGCTCGGAAAGGTGGATCTATGGAGAAAAAATAGATTTGTATAAATATTATTGTTTATATATCTATTAACCATCGGGTAAGCCGCCGTGAGATACAATTAATTTAAGTCTACTCGGGATTGTATCGGGATATCACAAAAAACATACTAGAATCAAAGATTCTGTATTAATGTATGTTAATCATTCAGTGAGTTTTTCTCGGAGCGATGTGCTTGGGCACTATTTTCATGAACTTAGTAGATAAGAAAGAAAATACATTTATTTAAGGAATAGAGTACAGCGTACTTGCAAAATACATGAAAACTATTTAAGAAATACAAAAGAAAAAAAAACTGCAAAGTAATAACAGACTACATAATCACATACAATTTAAAATCACATCAATGGCAGCAATAATATTAAATTGGGCTATAAAGATTATCCTCGAAATGGAAATAAAGATATGCCGCGATCGATGTGACCACGGCATTGGTGATCAGTCCTGCCTATTATCATGAGATGTATAATATGCAACTCAGACAGCCGTACGCCTGAATTGTGTACGATACGTCAATGATAATAACAAGTTTGAAAAATTTAAAAATAATTCAGTCTTATGATCTTAAATATGAGTACAATCAGCTACATATGCACAAAATGCTTACATTTTAGTAGCCCTAAAATAAATTAAATAAGCTAAAATGCTAAGCAAAATCTTTTGAAGTAGGAACTTTTGTATATCAGTTTACGCATAGCACAAATTACAATTGCCACGTGACATTATAAAATATTTTACGAGTTTACTAGATTACATATTATATGATAATAAAACGTGTTGATGTATGCGACATGCGTTGAATAAAATCAACGTTGCGGTATAAACGGTTTAAATTATTGCAACTGCGGCCGAATGGGGACCCTTTGCGGCGCGCAGCGATAGTGGTTGGCGGATTTATTCAATATTTTTTGGAATCACAACAACACTTCCATAATCACACGTGTATTTATTTTCGTTCGTTTTATTTATTCTTTTGTCACGGCATTATCTTCCAGTGATTTCTGGGATATGGAGGAAGCATGTGGTAGATGGATATTACAATAATAATACTATGAATTACGAAGCAGACTCGTTAAACTTGATCGCAATCCAATAATATTATCTTGACAGATACGAATTCTAAAACGCATATCAATTATTAACACGCAGTTGAAATTAGTTGTGAGTGTTTTATACTAATCCAAGGTTTTCTGACAACAATAATGCTATGTAAAAAATATTTCATCAATTTCTTTACTGTGAATTTGTGGACATTACTATATTAAATGTATTCTAAATGCTGCCAAACGACCCTATTCACAGCGACCAGAAAAATATATCTGAAAAATTACTCGAAATTGGCCGGAGGCGTATTGATGGCGTAATAAACTGAGTTCTAGCACATAGGCTAAGTGCTAAAACGATCTATTGAACAGGGTCCAAGTGGTGCAATTGGGGTCTAATGTTATACATAATAACAAATATTCATGCCTTTTTCTCGTAGGGTTAAGCAGATGCTACGGATTACCACCGGCTACCGTCTAGACAAAAATCTTTCGTTCTCTTTGTTTTGACCAATTTTCTTCTAAAATTGAAAATTCAATATTGAACATATAGGATTATTAATGTAAATGTTGACTTTGACTTTGGTCTGCAATTACTTGTATTACCACTATGCTATTTCTAAAACAGAACTAAAAACAGCTAAGCAGAATTTATTGGGTTTAGCTGGCTCTAAGAGAATGAAACCAATCAGAACAAATAACGCAATCGGAAACCTAATATTACAAATTTCAATTTATATATTAACTAAATAAGAATTTCTTAATGCAAAGCATAAAACTGGGAGTAACTAAGAAAGAAGTCCATCTTTTGCAATATAATTTAAATCAAAATCGTAAGAATAACTTTAAATTAAATCTCAGTTAAAGAAGAGGAAATATTTATTCAAAAGTACTGCTTAAGTTATTATAGCAGCGCAAAGAAGTTGGGAAGAAGTTTTCTAAGCAGTGCCTTATAGTGAGAAACTGATTCCGCATTAACAACGAGCACAAGTAAAATGTCATCCACTATAGTATAAGCGTCTTAATATTTGTGAAGATATATAAATGACTCTATTAGTTAAGGAGTAAACATGAAAAGATCTGGTATCATAGAACTTAGTGAATCGACTTCCAAACTCTTCAGCTACCTTATTTCTCACTAAATCAAGATCTTAAATTTTACATGCTCAATTTTAACACTTAATAACAGAGCTCAACTGCTTACTGAGATCCAATTAATTGCTGATGTGGATAATTAAGTCGCATTTTTTGGTTAATTTTAATATCTACCTATCACTTTAGGAATACTGAAATACTAAATCTCCAGAATTACTTTAACTAGTAAATGTAACCAAAGATAAACAATAGCTTCCACACACGAATGTGGATAATTTGAACGTGTCATTTTATTTTGATCGAGTATTAGACTAATATTAAGATTGGGAATACTTACCAACAACAGTGAGTGGCGCTGATCGAATATCCGTGTGGAAGAGAGGCGCATCAGCTGAAACCTCACAAGAGTACTCTCCGCTGAGCCGTCGGTTCAGATTCACGATTCGAACTTGTTGGTGATCCGATTCCGCCAACTGATGAGCATATAATATGTTACAACAGTTAAATCCATATGTATCAACTGAGCGCAGTTTAGTTATAGAACATAAAGTTTTTACAATTGTATAATAATATTATAGTTTATAAATGGGAATCTACTTTAAAAAGTTAAAAAAAAACTTAATAACATCACGCTCTAAATTACATTCTTAAAACTTTGGTTACTTTAGAACTAAATAGGAAGAAGAAAGGCCAGTTTTATTAGGTAAAAGTGACCAACAAGTACATATATTTTCAGTTTAAACACTAGGAAATGAATCTAGCCAAGCCTGATCTGATCAAATTAGCCCTATACGAGTAATCTATTCCAGATCAATTATTGTTGGTATGAAGAGGTAGGCAGAGGAGTGTTCTACACTCCTCTGCCTACCTCTTCGGGGATCATAGGCGTGATGTTACGTTTTTTTTTATCAATTATTTGTAAAGTTACATGAACATCTGTATTTTGGAAGTACTGTCTGTCCATTAACATCATTCATACAGGCCTCATTCCTTATGAACTTATATTAGGATGCCTTGTTTCATAATGTGTTTTTTTTATTATGTATCAGCTCGTTGAAACATGACATTCACAATGATGGTCTTAATGTTTCAAAGTTGTCAAGTTTCAAAGTGTGCTGCATAAGTTTCATAGTTTTAGAACCAAACAGAATGTAGTTTTTGCCCTTCACTAACCAGTTGTATAAACATTTAAAAATATATTTTTATTTTTAAAACCATCAGTCTTTTATCGCTCCTCTGTTGAGATTGTCTTCTCTGAATTGAAAATAGTTATACCATAATGGCGGTTTGCAGATTCCACACCCCTTATATATGATTCTGAAGGCCTTTCAGGTTTACTGATTTTTAACAATATTAAGAACAATTACAGCATTGATATTTCGATCAGAAAGTATTACTAAGTACATAGATTTAGTACTACTCTATGTTTAGGATTCAGATCTAGAATTAACATTACTCTGCGATATGATTTATTGTAATAATATTTGTTTACATCAACGGAAGTTCCAGGCAACGTAAACACCATCGTCGGCGGCATCTCCCTTGGCACGTATCGATAGAACTCAATCTCTGACCGATACCACCGGATGGAGTACAGCGCAGCACCCTCCAGGTCATAGGAACATCGGAGGACAGCTGATTGGCCCTCGCCCGACAGCACCGCTCGAGGGACTGAGATCGATAGGTTTCGTAGAGACCAGACCCCACCTGAAACAAGAAGACATTGTCAAATTCTGTTATATCTTTACTCCAAAATTACAGTGAATAAGATAACTAGGTCCTTCCACGTTCTTCTTAACATTTAATTTTCTGTTCAACATACTGTTTGTCTTGATTAACAACAGTAATGAGTTTTACGAGTATGTAAAGCAATCAGCAAACGAGAAAAGTACCAGTTACGAATAGCTGCTACTGCAGTTTTTGCAACGTATCTCAAACATGACTATAAGATTAGATATATTAGTGACAGTTAATTTTATTATTTAGCCTATTAGACTATTAATATTCAACGGGAACAGGTTTGCGTCACTGGGATTTTTGGTAATATTATTACAGGTTGTATATATTTGGTACGAGTCCAGTCAATAGTTGCATCCTATACGAGGCTTGTCGCAGATACTTTGCTACTACTTACAACTGACATTGTTGTCTCTAGTATATTACCAGCAAACACACCCTGCAGACCATTAAACAAATTACTAGTTACTTACTATCCTGTGCAAACCTTACATATATTGTCATAGCAACAAGTCGATTGATGAGGTATATAAGATGCAACTCGCAAGATTACTGTATTATCGACTCGAACTGAAAGCCATACCTAATATATAAAAATACGACGTTATCAATAATCTTACGTCAGATGTACAGCCCTTTAGACCTAAAGGAAAACATGTACTATACACATCCTTATAACAGTATCAGAGTCGATACATCTTTGTCGTCTATTAATCCTTGCCCCTTTCGTTCCTTGTAATTTACGAAGTAGAAGAAAAGTAAAAAGGCGCCACTTAGCTTATTAATGGAAACAAAGTATATAATAGGCGGGCGCACGTTGTAGTCCGCGGAGGTCCATTAATTGTCACTAATAAATTAATGAGGGATATAAAACACTGGCATTCATAAGCCGCGGTAACACACTCACTGTTTCGCAGAGCAAAAATGATCACGGTCCAGAAATACATGACATAAAAAGTTTCTAATATAAACTTGTTCTTCGCTCCTGTTTTTAGCAGACTGTGATACATTGAAGTAGCTCAGATATTCAATAACATACCGTCTCTTACACTAATATTATATAGTACATGTGGTGAACGAACGATTTTAATGTAAAAAGAATCAGAATTTCAAAACAGCCCTGGATGTTGAATAAACGCCAGTGTACTGTGAGGTTAACCGTTAACGGATATTAAAGACGCAGATGTAGACAAGATATTAAATAATTCTGATATGTATATGAGCAACATATACAGCGCCACAGACAAACGCGCAAGATTTACCGTTCCCAGTGGAGTGAAACAAAACTGCGCAGTTCGCGAACCCAAAACATTCACTAAGTTATTTCTCAAAGTTCGTCCAGAGAAACCGGGGCATTTGGTTTCCTCCCGTGGGACTGACGTCCGGAAACAATATGTCGGGGTGACACTGACACCTACTCAACACCACAAGCCCTCTGCGCTTTAAAGTTTCGTTGCGTTGACAGGTCATTAGTTTAAATACCAGGTCGGACACTATCGGATTTTTATAATTTACGTTTTCTAGTAATGGCTCTGGATATGTACACAGAGTGTGCCAATAGGTTCACCCCCTATTGCATAGTAAGACGTAAACGTAACTGGTGAAACGTAGGTCTGTACTACACTCTTCTGCCTACCTCTTTGGGGATTACAGGTGTGATATTATATAATATAAAGTCACGCAAATACGTGCCTTATTTGGATATCATTAAAATTAAATGATTCTTCTGTTTAATTTGAAATAGGTACTTATAGTTTTTAGTTATTCTTACATTTCCTCCCAGGTTAGTATATAGTTATGAAATTGTTCGGATTATAACAACCTTTACTATCATTTCGCATCATGCGTAATATCTCATCTAAAAGGCCACAAACACATTTCCTATAAATTATTCACATTAACAATGACCAACACACACAACTGACGACTGCGTCAATTCACAAGGCAATTTACGCTATTGTGTCCTTTCTTGTTACACAGAAATAAGTGTCAAATTGCCCTACGTATATCGTCAGTAATATTGCTTCAAAGTGACCGCAAGCTCATCTTGTGTTGTTGCTCGAATTATGCACGCCTACATTCACAAACAGACTATCTTGCATACTGTATCGGACGTACAGTCCCAAATATAAACATTTAGGTTGGTAGACATCATATTAATCGCGTTGGGTTTTATATAACAATAATAAAACTGAAATATGTTCATTGATATCGTACATTATAAACGCTAAAATTTTCATAATTCAGGTATGTACATTGCACTATAATTTATTAGGTTTAAAACTGACTCTTTGCAAGCATATTTATGTACATATATTTATTTACCCTTTACTGTACGACCTAAAAACAAGGTAGATTATATAAAAGGCAGATTTAATGCATAGTGGCATTTACCTTATTACATTTATATATTTACCTTGTAATTAAATTATAACAAAGTATGTATTGACACTCAGCTTCAGATACTTGAACCTGATCGATACAAAGGGATCGAGTCTATAAGAAGTAAAACAAGAGAAACGGCCTACGAAAATCCGGCATCAGCAACGCGTACTAATGGACTTCAAGTTGGCAACCGCGATGTCTCCGTACACCCCTCAAAATAAAATGGATGTAGCATCTCCGGCCCTATTTCAGCCAGGCGGGATCCATTTGATGAACTAGCGCTGTTGAGAATACGGAAGCTTGTGAAGGCGTATTTGTGTTACCGGAAAATAGCCTACAGATACTATAAGGTGTTAGCCAAACGCAGTCCTGAGTAAAATTCATTATAACATCCTTGCATTGAAAATATATCTCAATTTATTGACTTATAAGAAATTCAACAATTCAAATTACGTTTAACAAATTTCTTAAACGTAACAAATTCTTACGTTTAAGAAATTCACATTATATTTATAGATTTATATGTATTTCAGTAAAAAAAAAATTGCGATAAAATGGTCGGTAAATAGTTTTTAACACCGCTCTTATGTACACATCTTAATGATACGAGGGTTGCCATTTTTCTATCAATGGAAACCTACATTCCGAGTGGCGGCTAATATGTGAGCATTTTCCTCTATCTGCACCCGAAAATCAATTTCATTCTATCCGACGTTCAAAGTCGAAGGTCGTGAATTGCTTGTATTGTGTCGAAATGAACGCTACAAAAGAGTGAGGACTATAAAAATTGTTACCTTTAAAGAGTATATTTAAAGAAGAATAGTGTCCTTCTTAATTTGACAATTCTTGAATTATATACGTAGAGTAGACGTGCCATCCAAAAAGTCGTATGGTCGACAGAGAGAGAAAGAGAACGAATTTGGTACTCTTTTTTCTGTTTAAATTATTGTATCCCCCAGAAAATTTGCGCGTCAATTACTGAAGAAGCCAGACACGAAATGTTTTTTTTTTTGTCAGCGAGACATTTTCACTTACAAACGCGCTTGTGGCTCGCCTACTTTGTCTGTAATATCTCTATGAGACTTATAACTCTGTAACGGAAATATATATATTCTGATAATCTATATAATACTCTGTTAAGTTATTCACCAACATTTTACTTATAGTAAGATGGCAAACTAAAACATCTTTGTAATGTTGATTTTTCTATTATGAATCTGCTTTATGTATTTTTTCGCTAGGAATCAGACTTCAGCGAATCGAGATTGAGATCCCGGGAGCGGCACGGTTTGGTAGATATTTGCGAAAGAAACGAGCGGAGTACAGATCGTTTCGCCCCCTTTCTCTCGTAATGGACAGAATGAGGTAACCAAATTACCTACATGCGCCGTTTGGATAAATTCGATTTCCAAAACTATTTAGATAAATATTGACGATTGATTAACGGGTATATGTTGCAGGTACATTACACGTAGTAGTAGTAGTAAAGAGTGATTCTCTAGTTATAAACTTTAGGATAATTTCCTTTACGCCCTAAGATTAAACGACAAACAGTTTTAAAAACTATTTGCTGATATTCAGACAAGTCTTACGGTTTTAGTAGCAGCTAAATATTATTTCAGTTACTAGATCTACATGGACATTTCTTATAATCAAATTGCTAACTTTTCTGTGGAAAAAAGGTATTTACTTCACTCATTTTTTATCTGATGAGATATTAAATCATATTTTTCACGTCATAAAAATCAGTTACCAATGGGAACTTTGTCTTCTAATATTTTAGGCTTCAATCATGTGAGTGCAGACAGTCTGTTTCAGAAATAAAATTAACCAAATTAAATTGAGAGAGAATATAAAAAATCAATAACGATAAAAGCAAAATTGTCAACAATCCGTATTTCAATTGAAACCCATGATTTTCATCTAAGCCCCATAAGCCTCTAAAGCTCGGGGGTACAATAATGGAGAGGTTATAAATTATATCCTTCTACGGCCCAAGATTCGATAGAATGGAGAAGATGCAGATTATTATGTATAACGCTCAAATGTATAACGCTCAAGATAATATTAGTAATTTCATTTATTCAGAATCAGTCCACACGGTTATGTATGAATGAAATAATTTTGACAAGAAATGTCACTTTGACAGGATTATTAACACGCCCCTTGAAGAGTTTTATTTCAATTTAAGCTTATTATTATTTATTTTTACAGAGTACATTTTTTACATTTTACTTGAAGCTTCTCTCTTATTCTACCGTGAATTTTGAACAAACTCATAGATTTGATTTCAGAACAACCTCGTTTTTTTAACAGGAAACGCTTAGCACTTGTGTAAAAACTCATGTGTATTAATTCCAAACGTTTTCATTGACCGAATAAATTTTTCAATGAGGAAAATACGACTATACTGTTGTTCTCCTAACATTCCAAATATACCTCAACTTTACCTGCACTTTATATACATGTCAACAGGGTTATATTAGTTCATATATTTAGGTATATACATGAGACTATAATTTCGAATCACGATACAACAGTGTGTGAAATAAATTTTAGTAACGACAACGTCTTTTTTTTGGATGTCAAAACAAGAGAATTACAATTAATAAATATAAAAATTACACGTTCATTAGTTCAGGTTTACTGTTGCTTTTTGAGTATCGCAGTTAATGTTACGTAGTTTACAGGTCGACTGAATGTCTGGCTAGTTTTTTTTTCTAAATGTCACTATGCTGTTGACCCTTATGGCCTTCACAGATTCACCGGGTTTTGTGGCGAGCCCAAATGACTCCACCAGGAATTACGCAAGAGTGTGAGGGGTGGGAGTGAAGTTCATCACCGGACTGAACCTTCGACTCCGACCGGCGAGAGAGAGGGAGGGGCTGTGCGACCGATCAGCGGGCGCCTCCTGTGAGACTCGGATCTAGGCACGGATCAACACGATGTGTGTATTTCGAGGGGCGACCAGCTGAGATGGTCATTCGTGGGGGGACTCCGCACGTCTGCCGTGTGTAACGCGGTGTCTTCGCCCCGCTGGCGGGATCGGTGTGTGTAGCAAACGTAATAATGTCTCGCTTTGCAATTCAGTCTTTTATACATGCCCGGATAGAAGATATGGTCACTATCCACACAATGGACTTTCCAGAAAGTTCTGGAACAATCGGAACCGTTGGTGTGCATTAAAGGAATCTTACTCCCCCTAAATAAGACTCATATTGCCTTGCAGCAAAGAGTTGTTTACACCGATCGTCGCCATCAATGCCTATGTAATACAAAGGAGTTTTTATGACCTTTATATATGCATGGCTTCGGTGAGTTGTAAATGAATTCTTCGAGCCCTTTCTGGAATATTCATTGACATTTCATGTTACCTGAAAGTTCGATAGTGGGGTTTTTTCTATAGATACGTTACAAATTTTTCGGTAGATTATAAAAATAAGTAACATCACGCTTTCAAAAACAATAGAATTGATGTGTTTGATCGTCTTCAAAAATTACCCACCTAAGTAAGTACTAATTAGTCACAATTATGGACAGAAAACTTCTATTTTTAAATATTTTTCTTTTGTTATTGTTTTTATGGGATGAAAGGAAAAGTACAGGTTTGGGTACCTATAATTTGTGATATTTGCGATATTAATCGACGGTTACACTTCGAAATACCCAAGACACGAAACCTATTTAATTCTAATATCATTCGAGGGAATCTCATTTATTTAATGAAATTTGTCTGTTTTTAGACAGATAATAATGATTATTAAAATTATATCTAAATTGATAACAACATACACATAAAAGCCAGAAGTGGATTCATCGTTGCCGCTCGGCTCATTGACTCCAAATTCCACTTTGCCTAATCCCACTCTAGCAATGAGATTCGCCCGTATGTCATAATAACTTCAACTCGCTCTAGTCACTGGCCGATGAATTATCGTTCATGCAAATTTATATTTTACCCCCTGGTAATAAAGTTCACTGATCCGGGTGCGAGCGGAAATTATGACGTTAGATTACAGAGGGTATAAACGTTCGGACCCGTTAATTAAGTGTGATAGCTAAGGCCTTCGATTTGGTATTTAATATAGTTTGCGTGACCTTTTACAATGGATTTTATCTTAACTTTCTATTATAACACGCGGAAAGTAATTCGAAATTGTTCGAATTCTCCCAAGCTACACTTACCAGTAACCTCGAATTATTGAACTCTGATTTTTATAACTGAACTTAAAATCTTCGGAGTTGAAGTTTTAGTTTTAATACACTTAATCTATTTCTATAACATAATATTCAGTGATAAAGCACTCCATTACGATAAGGGCTTCATAATTTTATCCCAGCAGTTAATTATCATAATCACCCCGTCTAATATTTGTTTGGGAACATTACTATACGTTACTGTTACACACGCAACGTCAAGCTGCGGTTATGTCTCAAGATAATGATGTTTGAACAAGTTATTAGTTGTCGCAATTAGTCGCGGTTAATTAGTCGCTTTTGTACTCGATTAATCTTCCGCTCAACGACTGGGACGTGTGACTAATGTTATGGATGGTTATTTGAACTGTCTTCTCTTGTTCTAGGGATTGTGGTTTATGGGTTTATGTTTACGTAGGCAGGAGGCTACTCATGTAAATAATAATAACTGCTTATCGCAGCTAGATTTGCGCTTTCGAAGTCTTATCAAATATTGTTTCGCAGTAAAAAAAATGTATAATGTGTTTAATAAGTCTATCACTATGCTTTTAGAAAAACCCCGTGCAGTTATAGTATTCAAGTAATTCCTAATTAGATTTGTAAACAAGATATTTTGTGTCGTCAAAATATATTTCTAATCTTTTTATTTATTAATAACTTATCATTTAACCAAATATCGCTGAAATCTCTCTATTGATTGTAACGAAATACGCACAAATATTTAAAGACACCATTTTCAAAACTATGTATTTATTAAGTAATAGGTATATATCCTGTACCAAATGTTCATGAATACTAGTTCCATAAAATACATTGGAAAAATGTTGTCTAATTTCTATGTATTATGTATACAGAAAAGCCCCATTATGATAGGTTAATACAGGCATATTAAATCGTAACATCTCTTAAAGATCATAGGCACGTCTAAATAAATCAAAACTTTCCATGTCCTCGAAAGCCTTTCAAACTGACGGTTATATTTCAGCGCCCTCAGTCAAAAGACCTCAATGATAATAAATCACAGACGTTAAATAAACAGTTTGCGCTTTAGATAAATGTATATGGCGTTTATATTGCGAGTTGAGAAACTTCGATCGAAGAAAAGCAAATCTTTCTTTATTAAAGTTACGAAAGCAACTTCTCTGAGTTACTCGAAACCAACAGATGAGGGAATTTTGCAAGCATTACAATCTCATTAATAGGTCGTACGACATGATTTTTTAATCTGTCTGGGCAGAGAAAGACTATATTCCATCACCATATGTAGCGATATCAAGGTTTTGTAGGAGGCCACTACGCCCGGCGCTAATAGATCGCAGATCGGCGCAGTTTACCTAGACATGATTCAATGTTTTGGAAGCGCTGGCGGCGGGAGGAGCCGTGCGCTGCGATACCCAACCTGTATTCCCAGTGGGATCAGGGGCAAAACCCCTTATGTCTAGTAATGAAGTTAAACAGGCAATTGATCATAATGATAATCAATTTCAAGCTTCTATTCTTACATAATCATAATATATTAAGGAAAAAGTAATAGTGTTCGTCTGTCTGAGTTCTTTGGCTTAAAAACTTAAGATATAATTATTCTTGGTTTTGAGTAATGTATGTACATATATAACTATATAATTATATCGCAGAATAAAAATAAAACGTAAACGTAACATCACGCCTGTAATCCCCGAAGAGGTAGGTAAAGGAATGTAGAAAATTCCTACGTTTCACCAGATACGTTTCCGTCCCACTATGGAGTAGGTGGTGAGCCTATAGCCATGCATCCTAAACCTAAATTAGAAAATCTGAGTGCTCGACCCGGGAATCGGACCCAGGACCTCACGATCGGCAGTCGTAGTAAAAATAAGTAGCATTAATTTATAAATTATTTAGCCTAGCAGTTTTTATCTCAGCACCCCACTTGAGGTGTGTGTGTTACACTCTTTCGTAATGTGACTAATAACAATGAAGGAAATCATCATGGGAAAACTTACGTACTTAACAATTGATACTAAATTTTTTGGCGTTTGAAGCCTGTCAATTTATTAACCTTATCATCTCATAGGCGATATGCATGTAACATTGGAAGGATAATATAATTTATGTACCCATTAATGTTGGTGCACTAAAAAGACTTATTTAGAAACCTGCCGTTCCTCGCGAACATTCTACTGATTATTAAAACATAGCAATAGAACGATTTTGCTTAATTAAGAAGATTTATTCACCTGACGTCAGGTACAGCAGCGCCGATATACTTTATCGCCCAAGAACTTATATTTATTGTATTTTTTCGGCTTCCACTCCGCTCAAAAGAGAGATTAAATTCCATTCTCGATTGTTAAAGAGAAGCATTCCAGCTTTTATATTGATTAAATAGTTACAAGGGACTTTATTCGAGGCCGTGGGGATTAAAAATTCAAGGATTCAGGAACATTTCCTGCAATGATTTTATTTTATATAGTCTACCTTTACCCAAAATGTGCTGTATTTAGAGAAATACTTTAATTAACTAAAATCAAATATAATATGTATAATATTTTTAATTAGTCATTATAAATGTCGTTAATATTATGTAATAATAAAAATAAAGGTGCAGTGCAGTAAAAAAATAATATATTTGTTGAAAAAAAGTAAGTGCTAAAGTTGAAAAAAGCCTAGTGATTTGAAATTCGATCTCTCACTCCGGGAGACCGGGTTCAAATCCTAGCGCGCACCTCTTAAAAAAAATGTGCGTTTTAAGTTTAAATATCATTTGCTATTATGGTGAAGGAAAACATCGTGAGGAAACCTACACACCCTAGAGTTCTCAAAAAAAAAAATTTCGTGTTCAAAAGGCGTGTGAAGTCTGCCAACTCGCACTTGGCCAGCGTGGCAGACTATGGCCTGAACCCTCCCATTCTGAGAGGAGATCCATGTTTCAGCAGTGGAACGATAAGAGGGTCGAAAGAAAAAAAAAGGTGAATTTTAGGGTAATTACAAATATAAAGTTAGTAGTAGGTAATCCCAAATAATCTTCAAAGGTCAGTTTAAATAAATAATAATAGTCAATGCGTTATAAGGATTTTGAAGTTTTTATATAGTAGTTATTCAGATACGCCTTCGTAAATCTTAATTCAAATTACAAAAAAAACACAAATATTTATCCTTGGTGGGAAATGAACCTGCAACCCCCGGCTCAGCCAGTCAAGGTTACTAGTAACTGGACCAAATGGGCCAGTAAAACTTAGCTTCAATCCATTTGCGCCTTGTTACTGACAAATATCTTTATTGCTTCTATGCTCAGACCTTGTTCTAACGCACTTTATGAATCTATTTACCATAGTTTATAAGCCTGAATGGCATGTGCCGTGCAAGCTAACAAATATATTATATTGTCACTCCATCTAGCTGGAAGATATCCTACGTCTAGAGAAATTTATCCCCGGCACGCGATTCAGATGACACGTGAAGCAATTTTATGTACGTATAGCGAGTGCTGCAATTCTTGTATTTTATGTGGGATTTTGTTACAACAAATTTTTGACACTCAATTTTAATGTGTCCATATTAAAAATTTAGTTCAGTTTAGTTGGTCTGATTAGGTTCGTATTACTGGTGCTGTTATTTGGGTCAATAACAGCATTTAAAGATACCCTGAAGGTTGTATATTAATACATAAACGAACAAAAGAAAGGATGGAAGAATCATCATATTGAGATTAATATTTCAGCAAATAAATCAAGCATTATATTTCTATACACTGGGTTGTTTTCTTTATTGTACTCTTTTGTTAGAAGATATTTCAATATACAACCCCCGTCTGATTGATTTACGGGCGATCTTTCGGATATAAATGAAATTTGGCAAATATATTGCTTTCCTAGCAAAAGCTTTTAGTGGATGTGTACATGCTTATGAATTTAGCCTAATAAACTATTGTTCTATCTTATGAAATCTTTGCGAATGTGTCTATGAATTGTTTTACATATAATGCCATCGTTTCAAACCAGGATACCAAATTTTGGTAGCAAACTAGAATACCAAAAACCCAGGATACCAAAAACCCAGGATACCAAAAAACAGAATACCAAAAAACAGAATACCAAAAAACAGAATACCAAATGATAACGATTTCCGTCTATATTTCTGAACCACTTACGGCGTGAACGTAGGAGCAAGAACACAATATTCCTCCTACGTTAATACAAATGCATTGGCACATATAATTTATACTACTTTCTCATTTAAACTTGCATGTATAAATACCATTAAATATTTAAAAAAGCCACTAATGTTGTACCAGTTTCAAATAGTATTCCGATTATAAGTAATTGTATAAAATGCACATCTTGTCTTACAGCCAGAAATCTGAAGAATTTTGCAAACAGTAATACTTTCCATTTTAGAATATACGAGTATGTATTAGCCGAGTTCTCCGCATATAAATCATACCAGTGACAACAATAATTATTATTATGTTTGTTAATATAATTTGGTCGATCTGACTCATAAAATTCAATTCTGCAATTCCGTATTACAAAGGCAGGCTGAGCTGTGACAGAAAAGCATACCAAAACAATGATATTCCACATAAATGTAATAAACACGCTAGATAGTCATAAAATTCCAGTGTCAGTTTTATTTCGGGCACAAATTGCAGTAATATTTTCACATTTAGTAAATCTTGATCCGGCGGAGCCAGTGACCTATATTCCCTTTCAACTTACTAAAAACTGTTACAATTTAAATTTAACCTTATAATCATTAACAAAAAGATTTAATTTTAAACACAGTCGGTATGCGTTTACAACTTCAACATTATGAATTAAGTGTGTGCAATGCATTGAGTCAAAAAGCAACTCTGATACTAAAGGAATAAGCTTCTTTTTCAATAACCTTCCAGATACGTCAGAGGAATAGGGTGAGATTTTAAGAGGCAGTGAAGTGTTTATTAAAGAATGGTCGAGGACTCTTCAGGGTGAAATCTTAAAACTTGGAATCATTCCAGATGTAATCAAAACTAATTGATACGAGTGAAGAGGTATCTATGACATGACTTGGCAAACATTGACCAAAACGAACACTTCCTGGAACAAAGGCATTTATTGTTAGACTTTGAAATTTCAACATACATAACAGTAATTAGTAATTATTAAGAGTGTTATATACTTCTCACACTCTTAATCCTGATCTCTTAGTCCTAATCTACTGATCAGGACTATGAAAATAGAGATATTTGATACTCAGAGCTTTTGCCTATCCCGTAAGGCGTGAGGCGTATTAAGGCAGGTTCCTAATTAAACAAAACAAATAACTGCTATGCAAGGATTTCAATATGATGATACAAAATCGCAAAAGACGAGTAAAACAAAGATATCATTATACAATTTTGTGTTAGAAAGTTACACACGTTAAGTTAATTAGATGTGACATGTTTCAAACACTTCGTTTGATTCGTCGTCAAAGCGTTCCAAATGTACGCCTCTGAATTAGAGCTCTGAAGCTAGTCGTTTCTTTGCTACAAGTATACAACTTGAGTCACCGAACTTTGTTTTGCAACTTCCACGTCGCTATTCACTTTTTACGTCTTCGGAAAGAACTGATTGATTTCGGTGTTTACTTGTTTCCAAGCAAAGTTGTCCAGACCTAAAATAACCGATATCAGAATTGAAATGTTTTAACACAGACGTTACTGTGTACTCCGCTGTTGTGACTGTGTACTGAAGATAATAAAAGAACATAAAATACCGTTTAACCTATATCGCATGTCAGTGGTGCTAGTAGGTAAAACAACAGCGGTACGTTGGGTAAGTAACACGAATGCGGTTAAGATTTACCAGTATTTGGTTTCGTTACATTTATCTCAAAAACTTGCTTGAATATTTCGCGCACTGACCCCTTATTTAATGCGCGGAAAGTAAGTGGTGCAGTAATTCTCCGAAATCATGCTCATTCTTACGATATCACTTTCTGCAACTCCAAAGAATTAAAGACGATAATTTTAACACATTTCTATTGTTATGATTGTAAGGCTTTTAACATTTCGAAACTTCGAGAACATAATGTAAGAAATCGGCAGAAACATACGTAGAGAATTCTTGGTTATCACGCTGTAAACATCAAATGGAAATGGCCAACAAAACCAAGTTGATGAATAATATAGTGTATTCACCAGGCCATGTTCTCTAAACTCAGTTACATAATCCACAGGGATCCTTGAGGCACGACCACTATATATTCTATACGGTTTTGTGTCTTGTAAAATTTTAGATTAAACGTTAAATGTTTAATTTCATGATAGGTGTATATTAAAATTATTTTGATATTGCTTTTGAAAATTTCGTCTTCTAAGAAATCGTATGCAGGTTCCAGCCATCATGAAATTTTAAAATACAAGTAACTTATTATTATCAGAACCACAATTTTTATCTGTTCTTTATAGGGATACCATTGTTGATATACCATAACAAAATATGTCATTTTAACTAACCACAATAGACAGATACATGCCAGAGATAAAACTTTTCCGTACCTAACACAGTAAATTGATATTTACATAAACTTGTGAAACATATTTAATGAATATATTTATTTCAGCGATTTAGTCCAGTACACGAAATACGTTGCGAGCTGATATTTTAGATGTTCTGTTAATAATCTACATATATACAGTCTACGAACATACGTGAACCCTTGTTTCATGTTGGGTTAGCAGACATATAAAAAGAGTAATTGAAACATAATATCGCAACGAACGTCCATCTTAATTGATACAGTCCTAATTAAAATCGGTTTAATGGTATTTTTAATTTAAATACCGTTCACATTATCCTGTTTGTTTACGATACAAAATACAAGTTTAAGCCTCATATAGGGATGTCGCTTTTAGGTTGGGGAAGGCAAGATTTAAATTTGAATTTTGAAGTATCGCCAGGCAACATTTTATGTACAGTTTTATTTAAACTCATTTTGTTTTACGCCGTGTCGATATTACATACTAACACTGGCTTACGATAATCAATTTTCGTGGCAAATATACCAAGTCTGTCTGTGTGCAAACTTCGCTACAGTCGACTCTAAGAGAGAACTTAAAGACGACAAAGAAGCGAAAAACTAACGAAACACTACATAAAATATACGCTTCCTACGAAAGTTTCGATGGCTTTTGTGAAAGTTCTAAACACTCCTAAATTAGAGTATCCACACAGCACAAACTCATTATTGGGATGTATAAAATGAAGAATAATCTTACTATAAATATAAAAACATTTCGATAACAGAATTGTTAGTATACAGATACACCAAAGGTGGATATGAAATCTTCGTAAAAGTTATTGGAAAACATGTAACTATTTAAAAGTAACTTAGAATGTTTTCTGCATCGTTATGTGCGTTTCTAAATGTGTCTGATTATCGTTTTTATCAACAGCACATTTAAAATAATAGGTATGTCAATTTCAGGACAGTCCTATGTAACACAAACGAATTGGTACCGTTCTTAGAACGGAAATGGCGACTAGAGGTCGTATGCTACTTCGGAATGTCAAAGGGAGGACAGGCGCTTATATGGCTAATGTTATCAAGTGCTTTATATATCAGTATTTCTTAAAGAGTAGTAATAAATAAATACATTTGTCCTTTTGTCCTACCTTGTCCTTTGTTGGTCAGTGTCGGGGCGTAGAAAGAATACATGCCGGAATACAGGGTGTCGTAAGAGGCGACTATACCCGACACTGACAGATGGTGGTGTGACGCGTCCTGCCTAGGCATAGCTAAATGGCCTGGCCACTCATGAATAACAGCGTAGGCGGAGCAATAAGCTTTGCTTTGCGATGCCCAGCCCGCATGCCCAGCGTGGGGATTATGGGCATACCTATCGGGGAGGCCTATGTCCAACGTTTACTGCAACAAGCCAATGATGATGATGATTTGTCCTAGATATTTATAAATAGCGTTAGTAGGTATAACAGTTTAGCTATAATTAATGTAACAATGTGGAAAAATCTTTTATGTTCCCCGACTTGTTACATCACGCCTGTAATTTTTGAACAGGTAGGCAGAGTAGAATAGTACACTCAAACGTTTCACTAATAACATTTACGTCAAATGTAACAGATGGTAAGCCTATTACCATACACCGGGAAATCCAGATTCGGAGCCACTACTACAAATTTAAAATAGAAAATCTATGTCAATTCTAATGTATGTTTCATTACGAAACGAATAGTCTATGTGTATGTAGATATATGTCACTACATAACATTATTGGAATGAAGTATGCGCCTACGACATGTTCTATCCATCACCCAGGGTTGGCTGGAAGAAGAGGCCATTAGGCATTAAGTACGCCTTTGTTTCCCTTAGCTTGGTGCTGCAAGTTTAAACAAAGAAATAAAATAAATAGTACCCCAGTCAGTATTCTAACCAAGGAACTATAGATCAGCAGTCGCGTTTGTAACCGCAACCGACTAACGAGGCAACCAACCAACTATTACCTAAAACTTAAATCTCAATGTATTCATTACTAACATAATATATTAGGTCTTATATTATTATATTAGGTCATTATGTTAGGTCTCAAATCTTGTTCAATATCCGTTATCAGAACTATGACAAATTAACACAAGGTAGGCGCATACTCTTCTGCTACTTGATTATATAAAGAATATTTAAAAAGCTGCATAGTCGTGGCATTAATTAATTTTATTAAACTGACCCCGTTTTACATTCACGTATTTCTTTACAGCAACGGAGCTAACCTTTTTCTCAAGTATTACGTAACACAGCATGGCGTTGGACTGTATAAAAGTTCATTAGAGTTAAGAAGTCTTAGTGTTACTGACAAAGGCTTCGCTGTGGGACTTATCCTACATTGTACTAAAGGCGTGCTGCTGAGTAAAATATTATTTGGAGGTAAGCTGGTTGTTGTTTCGTCATAAATAAATCACTTATCAAATATACAGGAAACTTATTTGGAACAATTTGAAAATGGAAATTTACAAAATTATTTGACAAATAATTACCGAACGCAGAAAAAACAAAAACAATAAAATATTTAAGGTACCTGACTTGACGATATAATAATATTAGTTGGAAACATTGATTGATTTGAAATCTTAATCACAATTTTTATAGACAATTATGTTACTGGTGAAATATTTGGTAACGACGGGAAATGAAAGTCTTTAATATTTACCTTAATTACATTTTAGATAGAAATCAATAATTAGGCCTGGGCCTAAATTAAGAGGAATAAAAAGTCAAGAACTGCTCTCTTATGAAAATTTATTTTTGGCCTATTTCTGTTGCGGGCATAGCGACTCATTAAAGCGATCATCTTATCATGCCAGCATCTTTGAAAGGGAATAGAGATGAAGTAGCCGTATGATCCATTACTTTTCATTTTTAGCAAACAAACAGCTTCAAAAAGAACTAAAACCGTCCCAGAAGATATTGAATTATCCAGCACTGAACAAGAACATTCCGCACCGAAGCAGCTTGTTTCAATTCTGAACGCCTCTTGAGAGTTCGGGATTGCCAAACTATGGAAGTAGTTCAATTTTAAATGAAGTTCATACTGTTCGCAACTTATAGTCGATCAATGATGAAGACTTTATGATGAACAACTTTTGACATATGCACGTGTTCCAGGAAATGGAACACATAATTCACAATTTAAAAGTTAAAGATTAATATGTAATAAATAAAGATAAAAGAAAAAGAATTACATGATTTGGACCAATGGAAAAAATCAACTATACTAGGCAATATTAAAAAGATTAATATAAAAGACTTGGAATGGAAATTTGTAGTACAAATCTGAAATCAGCAGTAACGGTAACGGCAGTCTTTCGTTTTAACTTTTTATTAATTAAATATCCATGGGATTGAAGCTAGTAATTCAAATGCAAATGTAGTAGTATCCTGTCCAAATGCAAAATTCGTAGTAACTACTTATTGATCGCTACCTCGTTATTGAACTTCAATACGATATGCTCAAAACCTGAATATCAAGCCTGCAGTTCCCGAGTAGGCAGAGTATGAGCTGAGCTTTTGCCATAAACCGGGCACACATCCAGACTCGAAGCCGCTACTAGGAATTTCAAATTAGAAAAACACAAACAGTATCAGACCCGGGGAATCTAAACCACGATCTCTTGATCAACAGTCGTGCTTGCAACCATTGAACCGACAAGGCAGTAGTCTCGAAATCATAAATTAAATTTCTAAGTAAATGCATAGATATATTTTTCTTTACTAAGATATTTTTTGTTTTCCTTCGACAATACTTTGCTTCTCTTAGATATCTTTTGTTTTTCTTTCCGGAATTCACTAGTTTTATTATCGCTTACTATTTTACTACGTATGTATGTACCATTTTGATATTTATCAATTAATAGCATTTGGCTTTTTATGTTTACGCTGAAGTATATTGCTATGCCCAATATCTTTCCAGATTTACTTTATGGATCATAAAATTCTTATGTTTTGAATGTTATGTTATATTATAAGTATTTCATTTTTTTTTCCTGAAATATTCTGCGCAAAATATCAATTTAAATGACGGTTTTGATAAACTGATTTGGGAAAGCCAAAAGGCGTAAATTATAAAAAACGTAATTTCACGCCTGTTATCCTCGAAGAGGTAGGCGGAGGAGTGTAATATATTCCCACGGTTGAGCACTTACATACATACATCCCACTATAGAATATGTGGTCAGTCTATTGCCATACACCGGGCACATATTCAAACTAAGAGCAACTATTAGACAGTCTAAATTAGAAAAGTCCAGTAGTGCCTGAAGCGTGATTTGAAAGTAAAACCTTACGATCGGCAGTCGCGTTTGCAACCAACAATACCAACAAGACAGTTCATTCATTTATTACGATCGATTTCACGTGAACTTTATGGTCAATTAGAACTCACATCTGTTATCTATTAAGAAGAGTCATTTTTATTTATGTAAGTAAATAAATTTATGTAACTACTTTAGGTCCCACAGAAATATCCCATTGCAAGTGGGACGAGTTTAATGCCATAATGCTCCAATGCGAATTTTGCATATAATGGGACGATAAAGCATACTTCCTTGTTTCCAACATCCTGTATTTACAACAACACGTCAAAACAAAGGAAAGTGAAATAGTCCCGAAGGATATTAAATTATCAGGCGCTGGAGCAAAAGATTCAGTTCGCGAACAACTAGTTTTCAATTTTGAACGCCTCTCGAGAGTTTAAGATGAAAGTTCTTTAATGTTAAATGAAGTTCTTCCAACCAACTGGATGTTGGAAGCGTATACTGAAACATAATAATAATCAAAATGGAAGGTGAAGTTCAAGTGAATTTGTAAAATATACGATAGTTTAAAACCACTGGCGCATCTGAACAACGCAAATTCGCCGTTTTTATTACCTCCATGTTTGATTATTAATGCATGAGTGAAACAAAATCAAGATTTATGATAATAGATAACACTAATATGGAGTATTGAAATAGAAATAGATTAGAAGGTATATATCAAAAGGTTTTAGTTCCATGAATGACAGGCTCGTTAGTAAAATAGTTGCAAAAGGGACAGCTGATCGAGACGTTCGGAGTTCAAATCCCGGGTCGAGTAATATTGGAATTTCCTAATTTACATTTTCTAGTTGAAGTTTTTGTAGTTCCTTGGCATCTAAGAATAAGAATAAGAATATTTTTATTGTTTAAAATTTTTGATTCAGGAGTTCTGGATTTGTGGCCGGTGTATGGCAATAGCTCTTCGCGTATTTCCAGACGTAAACGTAACTCATGAAACCAGTGCCTATTACAGTCCTCTGCCTACCTTTTCGAGACTTACCTACTTTACGGGCGTGAAGTAACATTTTTTAAATTCCATAACATTGTCCATTTCATAAAATGTCAATTGTATGAAGCCTTAAGCATGCTTCAGTACGTTACCGCAGTGCGAATTGCTGGTAAAATACTTAGCTAATTTTCAATTTAATATTCTTCTCCAGGGGATTGAAGTTTTCTGAACTTACTGTGGAAGTCCGCAAGACTGTTTAATGTTAAAACTTAATGCGTCTAGTTTGTTAAGAAGGTCGTTTTTGAATCTGAATTTAACATAGCTAGTTAACTAGTCCTAAGATTTTAAAGAGTTGATAAGTCAAGTATGAAAAATTAACGACGCTTCAGAGTATTACTTAATCACTATTAACGCTAAAACTAAATTGGTTTAAGGACAATTATTGTTCTCATTACAAAAACATGGAGAAAATGGTAAAGAATCATGACATTCAGTTCGCCCTTTATTAAACCTAATATCGTTACAGTACTTTCGAAGTTATTGGACATATACGAGTATGTATTGTTTGTGCAAGCTCACCGTTTGCAGAAAGATTCTTGAAATCTATGCCAACGAGACTTACGGATGCAGTGCATGGTCTTGGATTAAAACAAAAATAATTGATAACATTGGGTTGAACGTACAAATGGAAAAATTCCTTTACCATGTTAAATAAAGCAAACAGTTGATTGTTTGCGATGATCGATAAATATTCATGTACGAGTGAAATTGTAAGCGGCTCTGTCTGTACAAGCTCAATTTACGCCCATATCGCGTCGTACGACTAATAAACACAAGAAATATTAAAAGTTGAAAATGGTTTTAAGCAAAACATTTCAATGAACGTAATACACCTGCCGTTTTCTGAAAATTGATACTTGATGTGCCGCCGACGAAATATTGCCAGCGCCGGAACGAATACAAATAAAAATATTAAAATGTTTATACTTCCTCTCTGCCGGACCTGTGAAAATAACAGCTTATAGAAGAGGCGGGGTGACTATGGGTATCCATATTAAAATAGCAGGCTGGGTTGTCCACATTTAAAAAAAATATGATAATCTCCAGTTTGTAGTAACGATAAGCTACAATCTCACCTGATGCTAAGACTTAGCTTCAGAAGCTTGGCCTATTCATTTTTACATGGAATACAGAATATTCTAATACAAAATAAAATGTATTATTGGAATAACATTATGTTATATAACTTATACATTATTATATAACAATATAATGGAACTAGCGATGGGTATAAGGACATTTTTGGTTGTGCTTTAGAGGGTGCAGGTCGTTTTGCAATCCGTTCTTATTAAGACCTAGTTTTACTCAGTCGCCATCAAACCGTCTTGCGAGCGGAAGCTATGCCCGTTTGTTTAGCCTAAAGCTCCGATAAGTATTAAGTTAATTGTTTAATACTAATTGCCCTTCATCTTTGTATTTCGTTATTTAAATAAAATGTTATTGTGGAAGAGCTCAAGTAATCGATTTAGATCTATTTTTATTTCATTTCCACATCCGATTTCTAACGATAGTATATAGGCTACAACGTAGTACACACACGCACACACGCACGCACACACGCACGCACACACGCACGCACGCACACATGTACTGCTGTAAGTAATAAACATCAATCCAAAATTCATCACTGGACTGTTATTCACACGATTTCAACAACGGCGTTGTGACGTCATCTCAGAGACATGGGTATTCATATCACTAATCTTACGTTTAATGTAGTGCCGTTTATAATGCTGTATTAATGTAATTAATGTAACAGTGTGTTTTATAATTAATCTGGTTGGGAGATTGTAGATTCAAGGGAGGCCCAAAATCCAAGAATTACCTATCTTGACCACATAGAGTAGATACTGACTGACGGCAGATTTGTCGTTGAGCCTAGCTCATATGTACATATTATATATATACACATACATATATGTACACACTTACATGTATACTCACATACAATATATATGTAGGTACAATACATACATACATAATACTTTTACACTTATACGTATATTGTAGAAGTCTAAGGATACCTCGGTCTCAAAAACTTCTTAACCTAGTCTTCGATCAAGTGTTTGGACCCCGCTCCGCTCGCTCAAGTGATGTTCAATCCTTGAGACGAAGACCACTATCTCTTCTTGTATCCGTGTATATAGTTATGGGCTTGTGAAAGCATTTGTAATGTACACAATTGAATGATTAATTGATTCCGCTATCAGACCTTGTCCATTATTAACCGGCACGTAGAAACAAAGTTGCTTAATTTGTATTGTATACTAGCGGATTTTGGGCACAAAAACTTTTGATTCAAATGGTATGTCAACATACTATTATGTTGGCTGCCTATTAACTTTCTCACGCATCGACATTTAGTGTCTATAAATATATAAACTATAAATAGTGTCTATAAATATTACATTATAATTTTATAGTCTTTTAGTCTCTATATTGATAATTGAAATGTACTTTGAAAATTTCTACATCAAATGCAATTATCTTTAAAACAATATCCTTAATACCGTTCTAATATAATATTAATTATTCTGAGTTATATAATAAAATGTTTTTTAATGAACATCTTAATTTCGTTTATTTTCGTAAAAAAAAAAATAGGTACTCAATTTCTATTTATTAACTTCACTTCATTTAATTAGTCCTGCTCTTACCTTCCGGCTTGGTCTCTTATTTTCTCTGATTTATAGTCATTCCTTATTCATTTTGCTACAACCTAATAAATTCAGTTATAAAATCTACTTTCTAAATATTATTAATTCAATTAGAAAACTAGAAAATATTACAAGTAACTGTCGAAACATGGGAATGTTCACCATTCCTCTACCTACCTCTTTGGGGATTACAGGCGTGATGTTACGATGTTACGAAGTAATATAATTAATTGTTGGTCTTACATGTTTGCTTGGCAATTAATATCAGAATGCGGCGCCGTACTGCCACGACAAAAATATTTGTTATTTTTAGTTCCGCGTATGTTTATTTCTGGTTAGACGACAAAATTTAATAATGGTAATAGAAACAACTCTGACACAAGTTTGCTTTCCCAACAGCAAAGCACTTGTGACCTACTGGTCTGGTATACTATACCAGATGGAATTTCAAATCTATTTCTGATTGGGTATCGAAGCAACTTATAATATTTCCTTGTCTTATGTTTAATGTATATTAAGTAGGTACCGCCATGATTTATTTATGTTACAAGTTTTGATAACGTTGTCGGTTTCCAAGTTTGTTATAACAGTGTTCTCCTCATAAAATAACTTCGATCTTCGACTTTTAAATATATTGCGCAAAATGAAACTTAAAATTCTTATTACAAATTAGCCAAAAAATTTAGCTTGGAATTTTCTGAATACTGGTGAAGTTTGAGAAACATCCAAAAGATGTGACTGCAAAGTTGTTTGGAAAGTTTCTATGTGTACTGAGTGGGTACACGTTTTGTATTCTTTGTATTACTCTCCGTAGAGTTTTCTAGAGAACTCTCGTTAATTCGAAGTAGAAAAAGATTCTCATTATCGAGGATCCCTCTAACGGAGAGAATCTTCGTTGCAGTTAGTAAAACCAGCGAACACTACTTAATTAGGGTCCGATGTTAACGCCTGCTGTTGCGCTTAAATACTGCTAACCGTTGTTTTACTTCAAGGCGAAAGATATCAGCGGAAGTTGAAATTTTTTCGACACTTGGTTTTCACGTTGCTGCGATCTAGAATTCAACGCGTGAAATGTTTGTGATCGTATTTCCTTAAATTATGAAAGATAATCAAACGTTTCTCGTAATGAAAACGATAACCAAACTTATGATTTATATTAAATTAATTCAACAACACTGCACCAACTCCAAATAGCGCTTCGCTTTTAACAACCAGACTGTTCCTTACACCACGTCGTGCGTATATGTATATGCTGTATGATTTTTTTTTTATTGTGATAATGATTAAATTTGCAAACGAAATAACCTATAATGATTATAGGAAGCGGTATAATTTTCATAACTTAACAACTTTATATGTACTTTATCTAAAATACATGTTAATTATTTTCGAATTATGTTATAAAGCTAATGTTTTATGTGTGGGTAAATTGTGACAGCAAAGCGAACCTCAGGATGATCGGGCTTTGAAGGACACAATAAGTTAACAACAATTATTATATGTAATAATCGCAAACCTTGTCAGAGCGAATACGAAACGGCAGCCCAACCAATCTCATTAACTCCAATAATAAGCTCTGGAGTAATATACAATTAAGTTAATATACATGCGGATGATACAGGCGTGATGTTACGTTTTTTTTTTTAATATACATTTAGGTCGCGAGCTATATGCTTCACCATCACAAGGCGATGATGCTATACTGATTTCATCGCTACCGCTTGTACCTCGATGACTATATTTAAAGGCTTAAATAAGTGGCCATTAATGAAAATATTACGAGCAATTACATGCCGGCGATGCGGGAACGCTAAACGCTTCTTTATTATTTTATTATACCGATAATAATAACTGAGTATAAGAACCTAAGAAGGTATTGTGGAGTAGTTATATGGATCGGATTGAGCTGCCTTCTTATTAGAATTCAGATGGGAACTTTATTAATAAATGGTGTTTCGTCATTATCAGCCTGTTGCCGTGCACTGCTGGACATAGGCGTCCCCATGGGGTTATGCCCATAATCCCCACGCTGGGCATAGGGGTTGGAGATCGCAGAGCACAGCATCGCGTACCGCCTATGATGCAACCCATAGGCGGCCAAGGCAATTAGTTGTGCCTAGACAGACCGCGCCTTACCGCGATCTGCCAGCGCCGAGTTTAGTCGCCTCTTAAACACGCTATATGTGCAATAACAAAAGTACACCGTATACGACAGCCTGCAATCATATCTCCCCCCTCGCTCCAGAATTTCAGCTACTAAGCCGGTAGGTTTGCGACGGGCAGGTTACAGGTACATACACCGTGAGTTTTGTCATTACGGTACGTAGGTATTCTGTTTGTTCATAAAATAATTGCAATTTTTGAATGGTAGCTGGTCCGTACTGTTTACGTGTAACAGAACAAAGACAATTAAATAAATAACGATATAGAAACACACAATATTGTTATCAATACCCTAATCCAACTTTTCTATCTCATCTTCTGAAAGCCGAGTGTTAATTTGGAGTGGATATAAGGAAAAGTATTTAGTTATAAAGGGAAAGTTTGCCCTGAGTCGGTCCGCGTATGAAATTCCCGGCACGATTTAGTCAACAAAACAACAATACCGATGAGTTTCGTCAAAGAAATGTGCACACTCATCGAAAAATTCCCAAAAAAAAAAAAAACTTCTCCGATATCTGTTCTTCAGCTTTTGTATTTCTTACACGACGCTATCAAGTGTGACGTAATTTTATTTTATCTTAGCTATCGCTTCCACAAAGTAAATGTTTACGCTTCAACTTAATCTATTCTTCGTGGTAGGCAGTTTCCGTTTCGTCACCGACTTCATTAATTAAGCCTTCATTCGTGCTCTTTAAAGGCATTAAAATTTATTCTAATTTCTTGGGAC
>DWDU01000045.1:0-28369 GCA_018245575.1 Jemadia suekentonmiller | reverse complement strand
GGTGAAACGTGGGAGTGTTCTACACTCCTCTGCCTACCTCTTCGGGGATAACAGGCGTGATGTTACGTTATGTATATGTGTAGTAACCTCAAAATCAACCTATTTCAGAAAAAAAATTCTAAAAGGTTTCTGGGTGATACTAAAATTGCATGTAAATTGTGATATTCAATCCCAATATTGTAACATTTTAATATTCTTTAATTGTTAGTTAGCATGCAATGCACGTTTGCAACAAATAAAAATATCAACGACAGATCAACCTTTACAGTTTATAGTTTCGATATTCGACTTTCCGGCTTAGTTTAGTGTTTCCCAGTTGGAAACCTTCCCAGAATTCATAGTATCGAACCGAGTATCCTCAACTGAGTAAACGGCCGTCACATCGTGTCGCACGACAACCGCAAGGGTTGTTGTTTTGCGGTTTCTGTTTACATCATAATGACTTACATACATTATCATGTTCAGAATCAAAATGTGCCCTTGAATACTAAATAAAAGTGCGTCGGATGAAACAATGACCGCCTTATACCACCGTATATTAGTGCACACACATAAAACTACATTTAATATAACTGCAAACATAACACACGGACGAGGCCCACTGGAAAAATTATAAAGGCACAAAGCATACGCCGACAACGACAAAGAAAATTGGACGTGAAACGGAGGAAAACAAATGAACAAGCCGCTACGAAGCACACTACCCGCGCCAGCGCCCCGGTTACCTTCGAGTCGTGGCCGGCAGGTCGAGCGGACGGTTTATTGTTCTCTAAGCTATCTGTGTAGTCGTCGCTGTCGTCGAACACGAGACGATCGAAGGCCTGCATCAACTTGGAGCCCAGCTGAACGCCCGACCACCGTCTGTTGTTCTCCAGGTCGACGCGGCTGTTGCTGGGGCACACGTCGTAGCCGGCGCTGGTGGGGTTGACGCACGAGCGCGGCCGGGTCTTCTCCAGGGCGGTCCTCACGTTCGCCGAATCGTTCAGCAGATCGGGTGTGGACGGCTCCTTGTTTTTGGGCTCCTTGTGTCTCATGATGACGCTGGCTTGGCAATCGTCGCTGGACAGGCCGCTCGACTGCATCGAGCGGACCAACTTCAGGAGGTTCCGCTGGTTGAGTGTTAGTGGCGGAGTGTTAATCGAGGTGGGCTGTTAAATACATCAAAGTTTTTTAACATCATGCAGCATGCTATGCGGCGTTAGTGGAGGCGGCGCCGGCGCCTCGCTCGCCGTACTCGTGCCTTTATTTGCATTTTATGAAAGCTGTGCACGAAAGTAGACGCCGAATTCGGCTCTGTTTGCCGTGAAATATGATTTCAAAGCACATGCAATAAACAATAAAATGCAAATAAAGCGAGACTTGCTGAGATTTGAGGCGATAGTCGATAAGAATTTACATAATATCAATGCTCGCGTAGGGGTTATTGTTACGTCAAGTAACCTTAGTAGTTCCATGAGTTGTTAGTTTTTGGTATATGAAAGGTCAACATACCCGACTGGCTGCTCTCATATCGTTCTCGATTCTCTTAAAGCTTCTGTGCAGCTCTCGCATTTCAAACATAAGATCCAGAGAAAAGGGCAGTAGTCTCAAAGGCTCGAGACTGGCCAGTAACGTATCCAAAAGGGTTCTACACCGCGGATCCCCTATGCATCCTGCCAAAATGAGGGAATCAGGACCGTAATGTTTCTCCAAGATCGATTCCCTCGTCCTGACATACGAGACCCAGGCATCGACGGACTGCGCGCTAAACAAAAAAAAATAGCATATTAATAGTAATTATAGTGGACGTAATATAAACTAACATGTTGCTGCAATTTAATATGCATTACTTACTTTAGAAGACCCAATATGAATGCGTTAAACTTAACCAGTCCTTCGGTAACCGCATCTTCGCTGTTTATTCTTAGTACCAGCTCATTAAGAGATTTAGTTATTGGACCTAAAATAATTAAACGAATTAATCGTATACTATTAAGTTTCATGTATGTTATGTAACATGTATCGATGTACCCATAACTATACCTTGCCTCGCGGTAGCTTCTAGCATCTGCCATACAGAGTTATTGACAGCTCCGAATGAGGTCTCGATGTTCTCCTTTAAGCCGTCTCTAAATACCGCATATAAGGCCGGACACAAGGCATTCAGGGCGATTTTGGCGCAAGTTGGTGATTGCTTGGAATCACCCAAGAACGCGAGCTCGGCCTGGTCGGTGGCAGGCGAGAAGTGCTGGATTAACATTTCTACAGCATCCGTAACGTTCGAGACTAGAGCTAAAAATATAAAGAATTATCACAATTAATTATCTTCTAACATTAATGTAATTTCGCGATTTTCTACATAATTGATGTAAATACGAACCTCTTTTCTGCGACACGTCAATAAAATCATATTTGACTCGTCCTTCGTGCAGCGTGGGAGCACCAAATTCGTCTGGACTCACTTCACCTTCTTCGCAGATAGGTATCTCTGCTAAATTTTTGGCCTAAAATTTAAACATTAATAGTGATTGATGATTACCGATATATAACCAATATACAGCAAAGGATGCAATGAATAATGGCGAATGAAAAAATAAAAAATAAAAGGCATAGGACATCCACGTCGTGTGTGCTACGAGAAAATATAGCGCTGTGAAAACATCAATTAACTATAAGGCTAGGTGGGAGGAGTGAAGGAAAAATTGTTGCGAGAAAAAAAATAAAACGGTAACCAAATATACTCACAGAAATCAACGGGCAATGTGATGCGAGGGAGGGTATAGACGAAAAGAGATACTTTTACCTGATAATGTCTTTGTGCGATCACCGTAGAAATGTTAGGTGAATTAGGTGGAGTTGCAACACTGACTACCTTAAGCTCTTCTATAGCTTTTACTTGAGACGGTTGACCCTCTGCTTTGCCCTCTGATTTTTGCGCGAAACTCACAGATTTCTTGCTATTACAACTACTAGCGCTAGAATCTGTAGATCTTTGATTCTCTTCTTGAGAACGTTTCATTTGGAGAAACTTGGTAACCTGACTTCTTACCTTTTGAACTTGATTTTGATCCCATTCGTCCATATTTTGGCAGTTGAAGCCGCTTTGTTTCAGGAATTCTTCCAATTGTTGCAAATCAGCGCTACTTATAAGAGCTCCTGGAGGCGGAAAGTCAATATATTCCATTTTCTTAGTCCTAGGTTTTGGTAAAGGTGGCGTGTGGGGTCGATGGAACTTTATTTCATTTGATTTTCCTGATTCTAAGCTACTTTCTGTGCCAACACCTTCATCTTGGTAGTATTCATTATAATCAGCATCCTTTTCGGCAGCATCCAGGAATTGTTGAGATAGCTTCTTGGTAGCTAAATCATTGTTCTTTCTATAATCCAAATTTTGATTTTGTAGGTAGTAAGGTTCTTGTAACGACCTCCTTTTAGTTTTATGTTCAACTGCAGCCGTAGCACATACTATGGGATCTTGTATTAATTCATCCATTTCAAACATACTGTATCGTTTTGCATGACTAGTTGACTTGCGAGTTTTATCAATGGATTTGCGTAATATACTCTTTGGTAATGGAGGCCTCGGGGGTGCCAGTTCTCCTTGTTTGGCCATACGATTTTGATCGGCCAACGATAAGGATCGCTTCGGTATAATGGGAATAATTCTTTGTCCATCATTATTAACACAACTAGCCTCGGAGCTTGTAGCACTATCATAACGATATACAAATAATGGATTGAAGTTCCCGATAGGAGCGGGACTATTCTGTGCGGACGAATCTGTCAACATAGTAGACGAACCTCGATAACCTGAAGATGGCTGAGTCGCCGTGCTCGAGCTGGAAGATACTGCAGTATTGTTCCCGACTAAATTGTTACAGTCACAACTCGTTGGTCGATTCTTAGACTTACAGGCAGGTGACGAATTGCAATATTTATCAATACATTTGGATACCCCTTCTTTTTCCTTTATTTGTGCCAACTCCGGCAATTCCGATAACAATTGCTTGCATTCGACAGGCAACAGAAAGTTAAGTGAGTCCCAGTCTTTTATGTGACCGAGGCCCTTTTTCTTTAAAATTTCCACATCATTGCACGAAAAGGGCCGTTTACCTTTCACTTGCGTCCGTGTCTTCTTACTTTCGTTAGATTTTGGAGAAATGTTTACTTTCAACGGGTTTAAGTAAATATTTGGTCTACCATTTAAGAAACTAATGTCTGGTAGTGTGTAGTTTGGATAAAGAACGAACACGGGTTTTTCACAATCGCCCTCTTTTAATTTTTCTAAGAACGACGGCTCCACTATTTTAAGAAGTTCTCGTTCGTGACAAATAGTTGATGAATGGATATTTGACGTTTGCATACTCTTATCAAATGTAACTGCATCTAGATGCGTCGATGTAGACTTATGATCACAGGACTCTCTCAATAGTACCTTGTTCATTCTTGTGATCTGGGTTCCGTCTGATTCTGAACAACTGGAAATGCTCACACTTGTAGCTGACGATTGTGAAGAACAAGACTTCCTATTTCTTGTTTTACATGGACTATTAGTAATGTTTATATTAGACCTTTTGATGAGCGGTTTGTTAACAACGGCGTACAGGTTTGACTCACTCCCACTTAATTTGGCACTGTCGAGGTTTTCTTCTTCTTCGATGACTTCGTCGTACACTCTATTGTATGGGTTAATGGATCTAACCTCATCGTAAACTACTAATACATTATCATCAGTGTCGCACGGTAACTCCGCTTGAGGTCTATCTGCCGAAATGGATTTAGAATCCCCGAGTTTCTGCTCCCCCATTGATTCACCACTCTCACCGCCCGAACTCGATGGCCAACACTCTGATCTATCTAATTGATCCATGCCTACAATTCCATCGTTACTTATACTTTTTTGTTTCATAAAAAGTTTTACTAAATTGAACGATTGTTTTGGTTGACTTTTGTCTGAAGATGTTTGATTTTCTGTAGAAGAAGTGCTCATAGGTTCAGAATGCTGACTTCCGTGAGTTGATCTATGTTGTGACACATCGTACACTTTCATGCACGTCGAATTGCCAGTTAGCTTATGATTCGCGGTAAAAGAATCAACCTTAAACAAAAAATATTTCCATTAAGTAACAACAGTATATGTAGTTATTTAAAGAAAAATGTTTTTCATTCAGTTTAGATACGAACTGTCGAATTACTAAGTGCTGCAGAATTTATAGAACTGCTCATGAGTTTTCTTCGGTATAAGTTGGGCAAACTTTGGCTTTTAATTACAGAACTATTCATTTCAAGTGTGACATCAGTCGATTCGTGCGAGTTTTCATTGTTGTTTCCTGATGGGTGCCTAAAATTGATAATCGCAATGAGGTTAATATTATGTCTATATATATTTTAGTTTCATATGATTTAACGCCAATATATAACAAAACTATAAATACCTTCTTAAAGGTGTTTCGCTACTTTGTTTCTTCAGCTTACTCCACGTAGTTAAACCTAAATCACTTCTAGCCATTGAGGTTGTTAGCTTATTTGTTAATTTCTTACATCGCTCTAGTAATTCTAAATTCCTGCGCGTTCTTTCATCACTATATAATGCTTCTAAATTTTCCTTACCCAGTTTGTCTGAAAAACGATTAGAGTATTAGCTGTGGGCTTATCATTATACGGGTACAGTATGATTCACCACTTAATAATCGGCAAACATTATGTCATGCGACCATTAATAATTTTACTTCGAAGTTTATCTTTAGTATTGTTTACTTAATTACCATGTTTTTTATTGACGGCAGGTTCAGCGCACTCACTGTCCTCGGAGTAAATGGTGAGACTGCCCTCGAAGGCGATGGTGTAGTTGTCCTTATTGGCCTGGCAGGTCAGTATGAGGTCCTGCTCCGTAGGCAACTCACAATCTAAGCTGTCCACACTAAAATGAACGCCATGTGCACCCTCCTTCACCGGAGAGAATAACAGCTCCGATTTGCATATCGACATCGTGTTGATCGAACCCACGGATTCTTCACCCTAAACGAACGTAAATACAATTACTTAATTACAAGTAAACAGTAACGATAACAAGTCATTATGTTCACACAATATATTGATAATGAGTATATAACTAAATTTTATTATTATTGAGATATGAAGCAAAATTTCTCTTAGCGGTGTTTCACTGACTTTAAAATTGGAACGTTACATGTGTAGTTAGGAGCATGTGCGTCTGTGGTCGTAATGGTTGCCGGAAGATTTCGACACGTTGCGAGCGTTAGTTGGAATATAAACATATGCACCGAGCACGGATTGTTCTGGACACCGTTCAATTTAGAACTCAATTAAGTAGTCGATACTTAATATTGTACAGTGCACATGGTTATTATAAAAGAACCGACGATGCGTCACTGTCATACTCACTAAACTTTTAAAAGTACTGTTTCAAATATTTAGCATCAAGTGTTACAGCAGAATATTGTTGCTCGCGCTCCGAGCCGAGCCATCGGAGGCATGACACACGCGGGGACGCAAGCGTTATCATCAATTTAATACCCTTCCTGCTACATATGAGGTCACAAATCAAACACAGTTATTATGTTTCTACTTCTGTACGACTTTTAGCCGTTTCTTTCAATGATCAATGTTAGGAGGGTAGGGCATCTGACATGTAGTGCGCTCGTAAAGCACGTACATTAGCACAATATAATAATCTTGACCATTTTGTTCAAACTTCGTTTGGGCATAGTTCCTATTGACATTCATAATGTTTCTGTCGAGACAAGAACGTAAATAATGTATTAAATTTATTATTGTTCATATACATGTACATACTATGAATGCTGATTCACACCAGCTATTGGTGAGTAGGTAATATCTAACAACACAATAGTTAACTATTTTGTATTAATCTATAGTTAATTGATAAGCCTTTGAGCTGTTTGCCATTTAAATAAATAATTAAATGAAAGGCACCGTAGGACAGGAATAAAATATATCCAGTAGGAACAAAATGCCAATTATATGTATATGTACATCTACAACTTACTGAATAATATCCATTGCAAGAGTCCCAATCAAATTCAGTTACACCCATTTTCAATTGTGGCCGTTTATAGCGATGTCTCAAATAAAATGTCCTCAAACATCACCCTTTAAGAACTCGTTCTAATATAAAAGTACGCCACTTGCACCTCTCACTACCCCGGAACACTTTTATATCGTTTGGCAAAAACGTTATCTCACACACACGCAGTTAATTAACAGAGTCACTAAGGATCCCGGTGCGACCTTATTAAAAAAGATACATGTCATTAAATTCATTGCACCGAAATACACAACACTGTGGACTTCTCTCCCGACGCCCCGGGCGCTACTGGGGCAGCGAGGATATTAATTTTAATATTAGCCACTGCCTATGTTTCTCAAACTTCATTACCGAATTCTATATTAAACCAGCGTAAACACAATAAATATCTCCTGTTTCTTTCTGATACGAAAGTTCGATCACGACTGTTATGTCGACTCATAAATGGGCGTTAAGAAACCGAACCCCAAGCAAACGAACGAAGTCCTAATTAATGCAATTACAAACATAAACAAATGTTAACAATGCGTAAATTACTTATTCATTTCAAGGCTTCCGAGTGCGCGCTATCAATAAAGTTCATTAGTCGTGCACACTGATAAATTTCTCAAATTATTTTTGGAGATAGAAAACTCGAGAACAAGTTGAGAACAAGTGACAAATTGAATAGACCACATTGGCAACTCACACATGGCTGACGTATGAGCACGTCCACACATAGGTCGGGAAATAAATATAGCGCGCACGCACACACACGCGGCGCAGAGGCACCGCCGAGCGGACGGGGGAATAAAGAGCGCAGTTTGAACGATTGACGCAATTCGGTGTGAACATTTACACACACACTGACAATGGTCTTATTTTATCTTTACTACTCGCACATCCCGTGGGACCAACGTACTGAACGTACTATGGGGCTCAGTATAGGAAGACTAGTTGTGAATGCGAGCCGGGTACTTCGGACTTTCCATCTATTTGTATATGCGATCTACTATCTGACTCTCCCGGGATATTACGCGGAACTAATAATAATACAATGATTCTAATTCATATATGGAACTAGACTACTTCATTGAACTTTTATTGCAAAATATGGAATTAAGTATTGACTAATAATTGGGAGAAATATATTGACTGTTATGACCATAACAATAAAGTAAGTCCGTAATTTACGTACAGACATGTCCAGATTGTCAACAAGTCGATCTGCATCAACATGAGCGATGAATTGCCTGTTATATGAAAACTCATCATGAACCTTTTTGTCGTTCCACTGTCAGCCTCCGGTGTCCTCTCAATATAAGTTAGGTATGCGGTTGATAACATTATGGTATTTAAGGCATTTTAAAAATAACTGCAAGAATACGGGTGTTAGAATAAGCACGAGTAGAACAATAACATTAATTATATATATTCAGGTCTTATTCCTGGATCCAGAGCTTCCGTCCTCTATATAATATTCGTCCAAACAATAAAAAACCTAGCATGAAAAGGAAAATTTGAAAGAATAAACTAGTCATTGTAGTATGAATCAGTTTTAAGTGACATCTATGATGATATAAGCGAATCACAAAAGTTGTTACATTGATTTATAGATGGCGTGGTTATACAAAGAGGTGCATAGCTCACATTAGTGTAATTAGTTGAAAATGAAAATAAATCAATGAGTTTTAATATTATATATATTATAAAACCCATGAGCACCAAAAATGAATACGGTTTAATGAAATAAATGATGTAGTGTACAATGTAGCGTTATGTGATTTGCGGAAGTAATGAATATAAGGAAATGAAACACTGAGAGCAAAGCGAGGCGAACCTGCAAGCTACTGTCGCCACTGATAGAACTGTCGAATTGAAACTGTTCCATGAGAGAGCTCGAGATGCTGGCGAACATCTCGCCTCGCGGGTTACACTGCAATACACCGTGACATGAAACCATATCCACCAACAAATTAGTACGGAACTGAAAACAAACATAATATACGTGGAAGATAGTCCAATCAAATATACATGAACATAAATAAAAAATACATAATATGTTAGTTAAAGCCACCATAGACCTACATGTACCGAGATTGCGCTACTCCCTTAGGCGGTATTATTGTATTATGTTGAAGAGCGCGTTACATACCAATAACATTAATATTGTATTACAGGCTAATAAAAGTTACTGAAAAGGTTGATTTAAATTCATATTAATGTTCACGTTCGTGAGCAATTACTTCTTGATTTCAAATATCTTATGACGTGTAACCTATTCTTTACAAATAATTCATTATTAGTTTAGCACATTAATTTTCCTTTGCAGTAAACATATAGTCATCCATACAATTAGATAATGAGTAATATTTGATATAACCAATCGACACATATTAAACATAACGTTTTTGCAGTATATTTAATACAATATTTAAAAGATAATATCTCTATCTTTGCGTCCAGTCATTAGTTAGAATGCAATTCATTAAATTTATGAATATACTCGGTTGAATGAATTATTTACCAATGAATTGGTAAGTAATCTTACCAATTCTTTGGTAACTTTTTACGCGTTAACAACTTAACCTATTTACGACAAATCTTTTTGTAATTTTGACTATAGTACCCACAGCGATGTTAGTCAACCTAAATATGTGGCCATACGATGAAGCTCGCCGACGACATGATCCTAAACATTCGACACCTGAAGTAACTAAAAGGCCAGTATTTAAGTCCGTTGGTCTGTACACAAAGCTACAGAAGAAAAAACGTAACGATATACGAATCTTTCATAAATTCGCAGTAAATTGAGGCTGGATAAGGAGTAAAATTGAGAAAGGTAATCGTTTTTACGAACCTTGGTCACAAATCTGTCCTTTTACGGCTTCACCGTCGCAACACACAAAGGTAAGGGAATAACTTTGCTTTTATAGCTGACGCGGTAAATATTTTAATTATATTCGCGGCCTGAGATTATATCTCTTTATTGCTCACTCAGGCGCTACACACAAGAACGTATTGCAGTAAAATTCAAATAAGGTAAGTGTATATCTCGTAACGAAACGAAGCTTTATGAATAAGTGCTCAAAACTCGTCTGTATGTAAGAGTGCATGTAATTTAATACGTGCCATCAGTGTAAATGTTGTCGCCGACGAGCGGCCGAAGAGGTAGGCAGAGGAATGTAGTGCACTCTCACGTTTCATCAGTTACGTTGACGTCCCACTATGGTATAGGTGGTGAACCTATTGCCATACACCGGAGACATTACCAGACTTCGAGCCACTACTAGAAAATCTAAATGAGAAAAATCCATTAGTGCCCGACCCGGGTATTTGAACACAAAACCTCCTGCTAGGCAGTCGCGCTTGCAACCAACACGACCAACGAGGCAGTCAACGTATAAGTATTGTGCAGATTTCATTGCTCTTCAGTAAATGACTGAATGATAAGACACAGCTGTTTACTTAAAAATAAATAAATATGATTTTTGAACGGGCGGGCGTATTTCCCGTCGCGCCCGAGGTCGTACCAACCGCAATAATAAGGACACGAAACTCAATATGCACATGCACCTAATGAAATAATGTGACCCGGTAATTACGAGGTTTAGTCTGAACAAAATGGAGTGTGAATAAAATCCAACAATTCTTTTTATTACGTGAATTTTAAAGGATGACATATTTTTGTATCAATGCTCTTTGCATAAATTATTTTATTGATGTATCTTGTAATTACAGGATAGTAGTGAAACTCGGCTTTTACAAAATTACCAACAGGAGGTATTAGCTAACCAAGAAAAAAGGTTACTTTGCAAATCATAATCTATTTTGTTATTTATTATCGGTAGGCGAAGTAATAAGTTAATTGTTACACAACAGCACTGATATTGCCTTGTTGCTCGAGTGATTGCGAAATGATTGCCGATCCAAATATCCTGGATTCGACTCCCGGGTTGATTATTATTGGATTTTTCTAAGTTAGAATTTCCAGCTGAAATTTCTAACAGTGGCTCGGAGTTTTAATTCGTGCATCACTAGCGTGAATTATACAACAAAACCAAAGTTATTAGCTAATTAAATTTAATTTTTTTCAGGGAATTTGTTCATGTCAATGGATCTAACCTACTAAAAAAAATAACTTTTATACATCAGAATTATTCGAATAGGGTCGGAGCAAAAATACATTCGCCGACCCCCTGCCGGGATGCCGGATGTCGTAAGAGACACCAGGCCCGGCGCTCCGCGTCTCCTGCCAGCGTGCCCGGCGTGGGGATGGTGAGCATTACCCCTCAGAGGAGGCCTATACCCAGCAGTGGACTGAAATAGGCTGATGATGACATTAGAATTGTTAAAACTGTTTATTTATTTAATTTTATTTATTTTATTCTTGTGTAACACCTTAAAACTAAGGGATACAAGGGCGTACTTCATGCCTAACGGCATTCTCTCCCAGTCAACCCTGGGTGACGGTGAGAGTGTGTGGTAGGCGCTAACCTAACTCAAATAAAAATATAAGATATATACATACACATTAACATAATCACACATACATACATATACATATGCATACAAACATATACGTACACACATATGACACATATTTTATAATAAAAAACCGTTAACGATAAATAAAATGTAAACTTGGTAACGGCGTTATAAAACCAAAATATACATTGCACACTGTCAGGTAACATTTTTTATTATCAATTCTAATTAATTATAAATGAGACCCAAACGTTGGTCGATTTTTCCCTGTGCATATGACATGTGCTATGAATGTACATACCTATACAATAAATTGCTGCTTTAAGGATTCATATACATGACCAATTAGCGATTAGAAATAATCCGAGAAAAGAGTTACTCAGGCTTTTCACGATAACATTGGACGAGTGATAGCACATTGACAGAGAATTTTGTTATCATCAAAATTCTCGTTAGGGCAACGTTTGCCAACGACATTATAGGATCTATTGCAAATGCGTTGCAAACAAAGACAATACATTTGCTGCATTTAGAACATCGTTTTAATAATGTAATTTATAACGGTCAGTTTTATTTTGTCCTGGGCTTACCCGTTACAGAAATATTATCTGTAGCGCTGCCAGATTGATCGGTGTAAGAGAAGTAACTCTCACAGTGGCAACGGAATGTGAGGTAACTCACCCTTACGCGTTGTCTAATATTAAATCATGACGCCCAGTCCCTTACGGGGTGCGCAACCTGACTTGCTCTCTAATAACAAAATAAAGGTGCATTGAAACTTACGGCGTGCGGTCTATCATCGATGATGGTGTCGTGCGGCAGGTTGGCGGTCATGAGGAGCGCGTGGATGTCTTCCGTCTTGAAGCTCTCCATGTCGGCCTCGGCGAGGTTGGCGTCCAGGTCGCGCGCCAGGTCGTTGTAGCGCGACGTGAACTCGAAGCGAGACGTGAGGTCGCTTATGCCCTTGTAGGACGCCGAAACGGAGGACAGTACGGACGTGTGGTGGCACGAGCTGTCTCGGAAGATTGGACTGGAAACAAATAAAAAAAGCATTAAATATGGTTCATTTACTTCTGGAACTATTCTCAATTTAATTCTGTGCGACAAAATTAAATCCTTTTAACACAATGGCAGGTCATTCAGTAGCCCTTCCCAAGGTCGACCAATAAGATCAACTGTCGATTCCAAGAAAAAAAAAAAATATCTTGGGACATCTCCACACACTGCCATCTGATCCAAAGTAAGCATCAAGAGAGCTTATGGTATGGTAACCAGACGGCTGATGAACTACATATATACATACAAATATATACTTATATAGATATTTTTTTTATTACATCCAGACACAGAACATATACTTGCGCTCATCACACAAATATTTATTCTGGGTGGGAATCGAACTCACGACCCCCGGCCAACTGTCAGGTTCACTAACCATTACACCAACGGGCCAGATAAATTCATGATAATTATCAAGGCTTTTATCGGTCCATTGTTGTGCGTAGGGCTCTCTCACGTAAAGACATAGTCCGCCACGCTGGCCAGGTGCGGGCCGGTGGACTAATTTATTCGCATATTTAAATTCGATACTAGGCAATACCAGGAAACGTTAAAATCATTGCATTAAATCTATCTGTTAACATGAAATAATTTAATACATAGAAGTAAGTAATTCCAGTAAATTTGTACTAGTCACAAATCCATCCATTGAGAATGAAAAGAGCTTAGTTAGAGAAAAGTTATCGTGGACCCAACAGTCTGTACACTGAAACTTCACCAGCCGCGGTGCATTCCGGCCCGCGACAGTATTAGCAAGATCAACGATACTTCTGAATGTAAATGGTTTGCTCGGTTCATTACATCATTTATGGACCGCTAATTTTTATTGGTGAAACAGGCTCAAATTTAACATAATAAATTTCCTTACTTACGTGATGTTGAAACGGACATTACAAATATTTACGTTCATAATGGCAACAGGGCCCTTATAGCACGAGAAGGAGAGTATGTTCATTATATGAATGAGATAACATAATGACAAAACTCCTAATATGGTAATTATCAGTAGATACTCACTTATAATCGAGAAACCAGAGGTAACCGGAGTTGTCGCAGTGCGCGTCGAGGTCATCGTGCGCCGAGTGCTGCGAGCCGGCGAGGCTGGTGTTGCTGTTGCAGTCCTCGTCCGCGCCCACGCCGCCGGGGCTCGCCGCCTTCAGCCCCAGCCGTGGCGGTGGCCCTGGAATTCATACACGATCACCATTAATTATACCCTCTAAACACCTGTCATCTGTCTAATACTAATAGAGGTAGAACAAGCACATCCGGTCTGTAAGCGCACATGTTTGTCACTCGGTGCACTCTGCTTATCTCGTAAGAGACCCAATGCGTGCATTCTTTTTAATGATCTCCTCAGTAGCACGTGACGTACGCTATAGCTTTATTGTTCCATTGCTAACACGAAGACAACGCAACCGACCCTGGTGAAGGAAAACTCCTTACCAAGAAGTGACGTTAGAACAGTGCGCGTCATATTGCTGTGTTATACCGCGAACTGTACGTACTACATATTACTATTTTTATTTACAACATCATAAGAATGGGCCCTCTTACTGCTCTTTACCATATTTGTTTCCAATTTATTTTGAAAACGAAATATGGGCATTGTGTCAATTATTTTCATAATGACTACCGCAATAATTTTAATTACTTTCTTGTGTAGTAATAATAATATATCTAAGTAATAAAATGAGAAAAAACTATGTAACTAATATGTAATTGAATGTAAGCATGGAGTTACACACGCCTCCACACCACACATGGTAAACACTTGGTGCGCACATCGTATTAGCAACTTCCTTCTTTATTGGCTTTTTTTGTCTAGTTAAAGATGTATATCTAGAAATTTAAACCATTTAGTGGACAACACGCGTTTTATGATTACATATTTAACGAAAACAATTTATTTGTATTCACAAACTTTCAGGTGGATAACATGCAATAACTTTGCTTCATTTGTTTTCCTCGTTGACAACTAGTTTCATCGGAATGTGATTGTCAAACATTAGCATTAAATGTCTTTATAATAGGTCAATATGAAGAAGTGACAGCGGATTCGTCCTTTCACGTTAATTTTGGGATTGTGAGCAATAACCTATAGTCAATCTCGGTACCAGTTTGTTGAGACTCCGAGCTATAAATATCAAGTACTAAGAAAATAAAACGCAGAAGCAGTGCTGGTCCTCCCATACGAAGCGGGGCGTGGGCGGGCGAGTTGCACGACTTGCCTTCTAGGGAATGTTGATGTTTCTCCGGAGCGAGCGCCAGGAAAAGCATGCAATCTACGTTATCCTCAAATTAACTTAGATTCAGCTATCATCTTTCACTCACTCAACTGGCATTAGGCATCCACTTCTCATACCTACATGTTATTTCCAATAAAAATACTTATTGAGCGCTCATTTTCCAAATTTAATATTAAAATCAGTTTCACTTATGAACAACATAAGCTATTGATATTCGTTATTTGTATGAAATCATGAGATATAACTGGTTCAGATACCATTAATTCGGTTACATGTTATTGAAGTATGGTTTGTAATAAATATTTGCACATAGGGAAAAACAGGACATCGTATTACCATAATTATAGGCATAACTATAAAGGCATTAGATCGATATGTCGATTTAGATCCAACAACCAAGGCATTGTGACAGTAGAGGGCGCTCTCGTGCCAGCGCGGCTGGTCACCGCTGGTCGCACAAGCAAGCGTGACGCAAGTTGGCCGGCCGCGCCTGAGTCACCGCGGCGCGGAGCGAGCGGTCGATTGTTTTTGTTATGCGTTAAATCAAACTCCGTATCATAAGCCGAGCCGTGCGTCTATTTCTGAAGTGATTCATGGTTTTCCTCGTGCAGGGTATGCAACGCTTGTCTTTGGACAGGTGCAGGATACTTAGGTTATGCTTTATGTTATTACTGGCCATCGCTCGATATTCGTGTAGAAAACACCTAGAGTGTATTAGTTCACATTTTAAGAACAGACTAGTCTCACCATCACTGTAACAACTTCAAACACCTTATTAAAAGGAAATAAATAATACTTCATTAACTTTAATGGATTATGTAAGTACAAAAAATAATACCAAAAAGGTAAGAATGATAAAACAGCACATTGAACAGTTAGAACCAAATGTAAAGATAAGTATGGAGTCCTGTAAGGAGCTTGATATTGCATTCCACAGTGGGCAGCGAGCAGACGCCATCCTGTGGGCGGACATGCTGCATTAGTTCACTTCTTCAATTTACGCGCTCGAAATACGCGGTGTACTCGCTACCTACTCTCTTGTTTCAAACAGTACTTATTACTATTTTTTATTGAACTAGCCAAGGCCTAAGCAACGAAGTATATTATTAAAAAAGGTTTACGAGTGGATTCAGATAGTTTCTAAGGAGGTGGTAGGTGATAAAATAGAACTCTAAAATTGCTACAATTTTGTGAATGCTGTTTTATATTACAGACTCTAAGATCCGATTTCTTGGATAGGATTTTCAAAATAAATACCGAAGAGCAGACCGTTCGGTTGCGTAAGGAGACGTTTGCAATAAAAAGATACGAAGTGGAATTCCGGACATGGTCGGGCGGCGATCACTAATTGGAGGCCCTTCAGGAGGCCCGCTGTCGATCGTCGTGCGTGGCGGCGCGCTCCGCCCACTCACTGCTCTTATAATAAATATCAAAGCGAATTTCAATAAACTTCAGCGCAACATTTTCATAACATGAACGTTCAGGTAATTGTAAATTCATATGATCAATCAACTGACTTGTCCTCATTATCGAGCGTTGAATAGAAACATTTCAAACTGCGCACCGAATTTGTTTCTTAAAACCGTATTACGTGTTTTTTTACGTCGAACGCTATTAAAAGCATTAATGTATTCGGTATGTAGGTCTTATCCAATTTTATACGTTTTAACGTTTAACAATTTTAAACCCGCTATTTGTGTTGAGGATATTTTGAGGCAAATGCTCTATTTCGTATTGCAGGAGAGAAGTGTCATTTTTCAAAGGAAATTACTTCAACGTGAACCAAGTTAATTACATATTACGTATCACATACGAATATCTTAGGTGTCACATTTCATTTCAGAATCAAGATAGTGTATTAAAAATTAAAATTATAATGAATCAATCATATGTCTCAAAGGAGAGTAGCAATTTAAATCTGTTTATCTGAATTGCTGCGTTGCACAAATCGAATTTCGTAGTGAGTTTTTGCAATGGCCGACTAACAATGAGTTGCCCGTGAGATCTGAGTGCGACTTGGCCGTGAGTGCCGGATAGAGGTCGGCACTCGGCTCGCTGGCACGAACCACGAGTAGCGCGACACTTCAGCCCGGTCGGGTGAATCACATCGTACATATTGAAATATCTAGTTAGCATACGACACACAGAAGTCAGACATTAGGCTAGGAAGTGATAAAATCAGCCCCCTTCAGATATGAGGCGATACTGCAATCAGCTTGAAAAATAAATTGATGCTTCTACTGTTGCGTGATTATTGAAACATCGGTAATTTAATATTGATATTCTTGTAAAGCTTGTGTAACGTGAGACTGCGGCGAGTTTTTTATTTGCGGAAGTTTTTGTTATTTCCTGCTGTACACTGTATTTATTTTACTCGGGCTATAATCAGTCCCGGATCACCTTCGCTCGTACGTTGATACACATCGGCCTCAACATGTTCACGGACAACACCCGGGACTGACATTTAAAACTGATTACATATAACAAAATAATTATGTTTAATTGCACATCGTAACTCCACTGAATTATTGCTACTTACTATTTTTTCTGCTGACGTAGGTAATTAAATCGAAATTTTATTGAATACATTATTCGCCACTTGTAACAATACTTCCATTATTAAAATAATCTTAATTCTCCAGAACGAATGAAGGTTGTTGAACTAATACAAATTAAAACTTTCACATGAGAAACTAATTTAAGTATTATTACAAAAGTTTTGGAGTTAGATAGGTATAAGTAATTTTACAAACAAAATTGCATAAACTTATGTTGAAAGAAAAAAGTTGTGCAATTAAAACTAAATATATTATTTACAAATGGACATATTGCTAGAAACAAGTCCTTCGAAAAAAAGTTGGTCAAGCAACCTTTCACCTCCCCGGCAGCGGCGGCCTCGTCCCGCCATATCGCGCGCGCACACCACCGGCGCTAGTACCGATCGAATTAGGTCTTCTCTACGTTCCCAGAAGTCATTGTTTACTATGTTATATGCATGATCCTGAGAATACGTTTACATTGTACTGCGCCAACTACCAAACACGCTTAGGTGTTCGAGAATTGTTTATGATTTATTAAACTTTTTAGATGCGAGTTAAAGCACCTAATAGATTTGTATGCATTGCGTGTTTGAAATAAACGTTTTCGTGTTTGTATCGTGCTTTATTGGCCATCGCTGGGTGTATTTTCAAACGGCACAAAACTAATAAAACAACAGCAGACGAGCACCCCATCGGCAGTCCTAAACACATTCAATGAGTCATACAAAACAAATAGTACAACTGGAGAGACGACAATAAAAGAAAACGTGTGAGGCGCCGGATAATTTCTCCACAACGCGACTTGTGCTCAAAATGGAAGACAAACCTGTTATATAAATAGCCCCCACTCAAGTGAATGCATGACCAATTCACTAATTTTACTGCATCATGACTTAAGACTAGCCACAATTCCATATAAGAGAGAGAGAGTGTCAACACAGCCGCTATAGTATCTACAGGATTTTGTTTCCTAAAATCTCTAAACTTTGCCGCTCGTAAGAGATGTTCCTGTACATGGAGACCTTCTAACCTAATGTGAATATTCATACGTCGTTAATGATTATTTATTCGTCATCAATCTCGGTTTTCCATTTTGATGTGCCCATTCCACGATTTCCCTTAAGTATATACATTTGAAAGTTGTTGATACCACATAATAATAAATGGTTGGTAATTTTGTGTTAATTAATAATTATGGGCCGAACGAAAGACATCAAACATGGCTTTGTTATCTGAAAAACTAACACATTAGCGGCAATTTATGAAAGGGTAATATCGTTTAGAACTTTGTGGATGCACCAATACAAAACAAACTTCATTACGGGATGTAAGATCGTGTTAATTTGTCGATGAAACGATGAAAGGAAACGTAAGCGGGCTAGCGAACACGAGTGACAGACGCGGCGATAGACGCGGCGTGTGTGACTAATGGAATGATATTGTGTCGCTCAGTCTTCACAGTCATGAGGCCACGCGCTCCGCCGCGCTCGTCGCCCGTAAGCGAATCACACGTGCGAATGGCAACTTCCTCTGCATGCAGCGTACTGAATACTCTATCCACTTCCTAAATAGACAGCAAATGATTGCAAAAATAAATGTATTGCTACAGGTTCATACGATACGATATATTGTTCTCGAGATATCGCCGTCTCGGAACGTGAATATGTACATATCTGTAAATAATATTTTCGTCACTCGAGTGGGTAATAATATTTAATATCCTACTTGCGTATCGTATTCATTTGTTGTTCAGATACGCTTCTATGGCTGTCGAGATACGTACAGGTATAAATTAATGTAGCCGACCATCCGCACTAGAAATTGAGGCGATAAGAAATTTGATGGATTGAATTATGCGCTGTTGACGTTTTATTTCCACCTGATTACGTCAATGTACAGATTTTTCGTTATGTAAGAATATGTGATACACTTTATTCATATATTCAAATCTTTACGTACTGTATATCCGGTTTCAATTCTCCAATTCGGTTCTCTTACGAAATAATGAAGTGTTCTCCTATTTTAAAAGTTATTTTTTACTGCTTGCCATAACAACGTGGTATTTCAAGAATTATACCACATGCATTGGCTCGCAGCTGAAGGAATGGCGCTAACAGACACCGAACCAACAGAGCCGCCTACACAGTTCACAAAATAGTTCCGCCAAAAACAACTGCCGTGACTCAACCCCGTTATTTTGTTTAGGAGAACTATAGACGGAGATATTACAAGGGATTATTAAGATTTTTGTCAACAGCCGATTGAAAATCAACTTTCGCCATAATGTACTTAAATTTGAGATTGTAAGTATAATCTAAATTTTACATACGTCTATACGAAGTTACGATGAGTTGTTTAAAGAGCTTATATTAGTGGTACTCTGTGAAAAACCTTTTAAATATTAAATAAAAGCAGCTCAATTTATTTATTACAACAAACTCACATGCCTTAAATAATATGGATAAATTTATTTTTATTTAAAGTCCAGGTGAGTACTGGAAATCGTCACGTATGTTTTCTTAAGGTTTACATAATAAAGAAGACGTCTCGTATACAAATAAAACATGTAGCAACAAATAGCATCAGCAGCGCAAGTGATGATGCCCACGCCGGCGATGATAAATCGTTGCGCACCGCGTCAGTGAATCAGCAATCTCTTGGTGCATCCGTGGACTGGTGACGCCACCGAGCGCGCGCCTGCCTTCGTCACAATACATAACACGCCGACTGGCGAACATAAGCTATAACGTTTATAAGAGAAGGAATGATAGCAAAAACTCAGATAACTAGAAACGCATATGTTTATCCAGTAGCTACTTCACTGATTATCCGCTGTAAGCCTTCGACGTCTAATGTAATGTAAATTTGTTTGACTATATGCTTAATATGTATATATAATACTGTTAATATAGAAAACATTCATTGTTTTAACTCCATTGTCATATGTGTTTAAAAGTATACTGTGTAAACATCCTCAGTGAAATAATTTTGTCATATGTTCGTTCGCCCGCATTAAAATTCTATTGTTTTACTTTAACTGCTTAAGGAATTGATTCCATCGGAAGAATTATGGATCTGTGACAAAGTCTGTTTAAATTAAAAATGTTGTCATTAAGCGAAATTAAAAACTTCAATACCAGTGGCTCTTGTGAATTCATGGGAATTGTTGAAATTATCACACATTTTTAAACAATTAATATTTTTCCATCGTGGCCGTTAAACTTCTGAGACTATTGTTGAGACATCCCATATTACATTACCCGCATATTCACAGTCCATTGTGTCGCACTCAATGAGAACAAATGCATTATTGTACGAGAAAGGAGGTAACATCCTCAATTACATATTTTGTAAGGATTAAGTTCATTACTTTTCAAAAGATTTCTTAAACACACGATGAAAATTAGCGTGGGTTAATTACTGTAGTTAGAGACGTTCCTGGTAAAAGCGAAAAGCAATATAAATTATATTATCAATAATACTTCTTCAATAAGCTAGTGGTGTGAGACGGTATTAAACTTCTGATCTGTATGGTACGTTGAAACAGTCGCGTTATAAAGAGTGTAAAGAAAGTTGCGTACGCCTGGTACGTATGTCTGGTACGTACAGACATCGCGTACACCTCAAACAGTAATACTGCCTCAGCGCGGCGCTGGCTGTCCTTGGAACGCACACTGGCGCCACACGCCGCCGCGCCGCCTCTCGCCCCTCTATTTATTTTTAATACATACGACAACCTGGGGCCAAATCCGCTAAACTTTAACGGGGGTTACTTTTCCGTACACTAATTATATATAATGAACATTAATGTTTCGTATTTGACTTTCAGGAGCATTACTTTGGGACATAAAACTCGGCTAATATGTTATTGAATGGGGTTAGAATCAACCCTCCAAACGATTAAATTCGACACTTTCGACAGCCTTGCATTATGCAACAACGGGCCAGCAATTGACAATTCATTAGCAAACTACTGTGGAGAGAATCGTGTGCCTGATTTGTTGGACATCAATTTTACCAGTGTGACCAATGGAACCAACGGACCGTTAGCGATGTCTTTTATCGTAAATAAAAACCACAGACGAATTTCATTTAAGAACTTCCTGAACAAGCAAACAAGTTTTTGCTCTGAAATTTTGGCTGGTTGAGATTTATAATTTATAACGCAGAGAAACGTTACGAACTGAATGTGATCGCTCGTGCAGTTTAAATTAAAAATTGGAATTTAATGTAATATAATTATGACTACGATAGAAAACTAATGCTGCGTTTTCATTACTAGATGACGACGATGTTTAGGTATCCGTCGAGGATCTAAAGTCGCGGAGTTGACGAGCGTTCCTTTAAAAGTATTAAAGCCAGCTAGAAACCCTGTTCAAAACCATACTATTCGAATAAAATAAAAAAATTCGACAATATTTTGTGAGGAGCTGTATTAGTGAGCCATTTTTATAAGTATAGATAAGAAAGAAATAATCCTTAGACGGCGATGTGTTGTGTCGAATGGTGCCGAAACGGTAAAATCGAGTCAATGACCACGGATACCATATGACATAAGCTGTAAGGTGCAGACACTGTAGCGAATGTTTTGCTGATAGTGTCTCGCCAACTAAACCGATTTCGTATGAGCGCACTGCCACTAGCTTTCAACTGTACAATTACTTATACATCACAGAGTTATGTATAACATTTGATAAAATCTGTATTCGTATGAGTCATGGCCAATACATTGTAGGAAACAGCGGCAGCCTTCTTAGGGAAGTAGGCATGTCGATAATGTTGATCGTTATGCTAATTTTAGTTCTGACATTTATTAATGCTAAGGATTTTTGAATAAACAAAATGTAATTTCGTTCTTTATCGTTATGTACATGTTGCTTTATCTAATAAATGTCAAATAAGCAGTACATAGTTTAGGCGCATATCACTAATCGATTGCATTCATACATCGGGTTTTGGCTATATCGTGCCCTAATAAAACTTAATAAATTCAATAAACGCCATCACACACACAATAAATAAATAAATATATAAAACACACAAATAAATAAATATATAAAAGCTCTTATAATCATACATTATATAGCATAAACAGAATTTGTTTACTATTTCTATTACCAGAATGTGTGAACTAAACAAAAACTTTATTTGAAATTTTAAACAATATAAATATCGCCAGATGCCTCAAACCGATGTTATGTGACCGCGTCCGGAATGTCGCGGCACGCGTAAAAACGGTGTGAATAAGTTCAAAATACATCTTTACAACAAATCGTATACAAATACTTTACGATAGGAAGCATTGCGTATGTGACACGAGAAGTGCAGACAAGAGTTAAATTCCCCGATAGTTGATTGGGGAGTATAAATAGACGGGCGGCGGGCGGCCGCGTGGACAATGGATTCCGTAGACGAGACGCGTTCCATATGGATGAACCGGTAAAGACCTGGGCGCATTCGGGATGCTAACCGACCGCTAGCCCTCCCTTATAACGAACTGTCTAACCATTCAATTAAAATACAATAGAGCCCGTCATGGAATTGACTTAATCTAATTGGGCGCCACTTTAGATGATTTTTATAATTTTACCGTAGCTACATGACACTTACATAAGCTCTTCATATAAAACACTTTGTTTTCAAAGTACTATTTAATACAGTGCTTCGTTAGTCGAGTGGCTGCGAGCACGATTGCCGATCAAGAGGTCCTGGGTTTAAATCCTGGGTCGAGTTCTATTGGATTTTTGTAACTATAATTACAAGGTAAACATTTCTAACATTGACACGGAGACTGAATTTATGCCTCGCGTGTGGCAATATGTACACCTCTATTCCGTGGTGGGATGTAAAATGTAATTGATGAAACGTGGTAGTGTGCTACACTCCTCGGACCACCACTTCGGGAATTGTAATCGTTTAAAATAGAAATTGCATAATGTTAAAAGAATGAAAGTATCGTTTTCGTAAAGGAGTAGTGCATGTGTGCTCTGAGGAAGAATGACTATTAAAGAATATTTTGTGGATATCAGTTATAAGCGTCAGAGTTATGAGCACTAGAAATATAAATCGATGTAGCTTTGGTTACAAATTATGTCACAGTCCCAGTGTTATCTCGGCAGATGTCGATAATAACGTATTAACAGCAGCGCGCAGTCGAAACGCCTTCGAGATAAGCCAGTTTGTAGTTTACGTATAGACATAGAAATTATAGAGCTCTCCAATAAACAAAATTACAGCAGTCGTCACGCGGTTGACATAGGACACAATAGTTGCAAAGTTATACAGGGCACAAATTCAAACGCCGAGCCACAACTAGAAATTCTAGTTAAAAACAATTCCGATCCGGGATTTGAATCCAGGACGTCTTGAGCGGCAGTCGGGTAGAAATCACTCGAGCAACGAGGCGGTAATTGACTTATTCGTATTAGAATTCTATTGCCTGCCTTTTTACCAGCACCATAAATAAGAAATAATAATTATTGGCTACATGTCATAACTGGTTAAGCGATCATACTTTTATAAGCGGTTAGTAAAATAAATAAATCCGTAATAGTACAATAAATAAATCCGTAATAGTAAAATAAATCCGTCGAGCGACAGTGTTTTGGCGAACAAATAGACAAAGGAACGATTTCAAGAGCAATTTGTTAACATTATGTATTTGTTATGAACGGTGTTCGAGTTGTCATTTTTATTCTATGCAATCATCCCGAGGCTCGTATTACGTATAGAGGGGTTTGCGTGAGATGTGGCAGTGGCGGCACGCCGCATGCCGCATGCCGCACGCCGCACGCCGCACGCCGCACGCCGCCCGGCGGCACACACCGCGGCCCGAGCGCTATCTCGGCAGCTGCGCAGTGTCGGCACCGAGCGACGCGCATTCAGAGCGAATGTCGTATCAATAAGGGCTTTAATCATATATTCAAAGGGCACATTCAGTCAAGCGTTTATGATTTGTATTTAGCCTTAAAATTTCATCTTCATTGTTGTATTAAAATCATTTTTGAACAATAAAGGCGGTTAATAAAGTAAATTAAGAATTTTTTAGCTATATTTCAATAGCTTGTACAAGATTTTATAAGATGCAACATACGATTACAAACATATCGGCACGAGAAATTTATTTAATTTAGTTACGTGTGTATGTGTGTGTAAATTTCTCGTGACTTACTCAATCTAGGGCATTGACTGATTTATAGGTATGTTCTACAAAAATAAAATTATAAAAGTCTGCGCTGAATGTTGTAACGAAGTGATCCTCGCTACCGAGTAGCGAGTGTGCCTCCCTCGAGGTGTAACGAAAGTACGAAACACGCCGAGGGTTCACGATGGTGGGAACACGTTGTCTTTTTTTATTCGCCTATTTACAATTAAAACCTACGAAACTTAGTGCGATTTACGGAACTTTTGTAGTCTATTTCTGCAATCAAGTGTTTAGGTACACGTGAAGTATTGACAATTTATAATATTCTACTAATCATTAGCACCCTCATTTACAAAACTTGTTATACATAGGTACATACATGTATTATCTCGTTCTTGCCTATGTATTTCAGATGTACTAAGTGCAATGGTACAAAATTTATATTAGCTGAATAAAACTGTACCCCGATGTCATTCATTAACGTTCAATTTTAGCGTGAACAACGCCGACGCCACAGCGCCGTGCTCGCAACACCGCGGACGCCTCACTGAGACGTGCAGACGCCGTAATTTGCCTATCAGCAGGTTGTTTTAGCATTTTTAGCGCTTCGTGATTCGTAAGCACTTCATAAATGGGTAGAACGCTTAATTACAAGCACGTAATCTACGGAAAGCTAGCGAACACATTGATTGGAACTAGTATTTCACGCCGTGTTATATACAAAAAAACAATTAAATAAAATAGGTGTTACCGGAAATCAATTCGATTTGCTACACTTGTGGTGTGCGTTAGATGTCTACAGCTGTCTCCGGATTACATTCATTCACAAGTCCAAGTCTCATTAGTAAGTTTGCGTTTTTGTTAAACAAGCGAGTGATAGTTTGGCTTATATACTCTACAGTCAAATATAACAGTAACGATGTAAACGTTAACGGCAGGACAAATGACAACAATTAATAGTATGGAGTCTCGATGGAATGTTAGTAAAAAACATTTTGTATATCTAACTGGCAGCAATAATTTAGGCGGGCAACGTTGTAACAGTTCGAGACTGATTGGGAAGCGATGAGATAAGTTTTGTATTGAGTTATTGTGTTGCCAGTTAGCTAAGCGTTTTAATAGCATCCAAATAAAAATCGCTTCATAAATTCATAGGTACTTAAAGACCTTGTACACCCGGGGCCTTGATTATTTCTACCTATAGTAGGTAGGTTAAATAATGTTTCACTACATTACGAAATAAGGTAGGTATATTCTGACTAATTGAAGAATCATAAATAAAACTAATTTAATTTAAAGCTGACACAATGAATTCCAGGCAAGTGTCGTGCATCTAGCAAGTGGGTACTGACAGTTTCGTTTCGTAACACCTTCGCAGTATAATTATTTGGAAAGAATAAGGCATCAAACCTTGGTATTCTGACGTTTTGTTCATAACGACCATCACACGGTGTAGGTACCTAGAGACTATGAACCGTTGAGCTGTGCTTGTACGTGCACTGCGCCGATTGCAAAAGCCGGCGAGCGGCAGGACGATTATTGCTATTTCATATCGCGCGTGCCGTGGGCGTGATTGCTCTTGATTGTTGTCCACCCACTATGAATCGATTAGAAAACTGTATTGTGTATCACGTTCAGTTCGGGGCGTCGCCGTACAGGCAGTGGGTAATGGTCTACTATCCCTTCATGTTAGTTTGAACAAGATCTGTATTAACATATATACTTCTCAAATTACATACGTGACGTGATAGGTCGATATTTGTAAACATGAATTATTTGTAAAGATACTGTTCTTGCATAAAATTTAAAAACAATAAAATTTAAACGGCAACAAATGTGAGCGAGGAAGGTTATAATAAATGTAAGATGAACAATTAGTCGACTGGTAAACAAATAACGTGTTAATACACGATCTGGCCAACAGCGGGCAGCCCGGTCGCAACATTTGCCACATCATGTGTAAGACAATTGCATTTTCCAACTACTAATTGTCACGAATTTATCGCTATTTTCATGTGGCAACACATTTCGCAACCTGCTCTACTTACAACGCATAAACTATTGTTATAAATTTACAGCCGGATTATTCCTATGTACACCCGCTATGCCAACTACGTATGTATGTAACTCGTGCATTACGAGACAACTTTGGTCTGTCTGCACAGATCAGTACGAGCACATTCTTATTGGTTCTTGACTCGATTCGATTCCATGAGATTAATGCGATTAAAGTTCAAGGAATATTTACCGGAAATATATTAAAGAAATTTTAAGCTTTTACCGATTAGCAAACCAGTTTTAAAAATTACGTATAAAAATCAACATGCTGTCTATAGTTGGATACATTTTAATGAAGCACATAAACATGACAAGAAAGCGCGGCGACGGCTAAAAGTCACTTTATAAGTTGCATAATCAGAAGAATTATTGGACAAATCAGCTCGAGGTAACTTTCAGATTGATAATGTCATAATGAGACAGATGTCGTTCATCTACACATTTATACGTGACTCGCATACAAGCTCACAGCCGATTGCACAAGTGATTGTTTAGTTCTATCGCACGTTATGTAACTCCGCGTGCCATTTGCATTGATTGTACACTAATTAACAACACACATTTCTATGCTATAAAATCCACAAGAACCTTCCGATATTATTATCAAATCTACATTTTGTAAAAGATATTTAGAAAGTCACTGAATTCTATTTGACTATTCAATAAACTTAATATATTTCTGTAACATAATTACGATTCTTTTGGTTGTATCTTAATTTGAAATTTCCGAATAACATAATTTTTAATAACTCACCGCTTTTATTTGAAGGCAACGGAACTCGTCTAGGGTTCTTAAGGACGACCGAAAGTTTTTTAGAGAAAAATTCACAATGATGAAATATAATTGGGACACGAAGGATCCAAAGGCACCGTCGGTCTCGAGGAAGACTGAAATGAAAATCGCAAAGCATGTCCTTAGTGTGCAAACTACGCGTGTTGAAGGACACTCCGCTTTGTGATCTAGTTGCTCACCTCGCCGGACAGGAGTAGCTCGCGGTGGCTCCGCGGACCACTTCACTACTTGGCCCTCTTCACTTAAAGCTGCAACTCGTGTGACTGTAAGCGCGGCAGCAGAGCATGAACCATGAAAAGATGCACTGAAGGTTGCTCTGATACTTAACGTCTACACATTTGTTCCTATTTACATAATAAACGAGACGAAAAGTTACGTCAGTGAGTCATTACATCGAGTAGTTTAATTCGAATGTTGGTTGCAGACTTCACATCGCACTGTTCCATTTTAAGACTGTTCAGTAATTAAAATATCCTCGTATGCGGGCAGCGTGATTTGAATGACGGTATTGATGCGAGCAATCCGCTTTGGTACATTGAACTCGTTAAACAGTGTATAGAGCGAGCGAAACTTGCCTCACGACGTTAAGATATAACGTCAAGTTTTTATATCGCGTACACATGTATTTTTTGGATCCCTCTAGTGTACAAAATGGATGTGGTAGGTAGGTGATATTCTAAATAAGATCCTTGTATTGAGTTAGAACCAGTGCAGCAACGAATAGGCCTGTTAGGTATAATTCCGAGAAACACCAGGAGATTAACCATTCGATGTACCTAATTGATACAAATTGATAGAAATTCAACCGACTGTTCCAAAAATGTTCACAATGAAATTTTGTTTTTTTTTTATTTATTAATCCTTTATTATTGTTAACAAAGAGGAAATTAATGCGATGAGAAGTTGGGGCAAGCACACAGTACTGGTGTACAAACAATCTTATATATAAAATTCTCGTGTCACGGGGTGCGTGATTGAACTCCTCCGAAACGGCTCGACCGGTTCTTATGAAAT
>DWDU01000044.1:0-28515 GCA_018245575.1 Jemadia suekentonmiller | reverse complement strand
GTCCCACTATGGAATAGGTGGTGAGCCTATTGCCATGCATCGGGCACATATCCAGACTCCGAGCCACTACTAGAAAACCTAAATTAGAACATTTTTGTAGTGCCCGACCCGGGAATCGAACCCAGGACCTCACGATCGGCAATCGCATTTGCAACCTACACGACCAACGAGGCTTAACTTAACGAGATTATAATTGAAAACTGGTTATACTAGATTTCAATAGAATACACTTTAGGAACTTTAATATTCAGCCCAATTCCTTGAGATTAGATTGTAGGTACTGTTCGTTTAAGCCTGTTTCGATTAGCGGAAAACTTTTATTCAAAGATAATGACGCCGTTTGTACAATAAGGTCGTCTATTTCCAAGCGCGAGTGCAGAGGTGCGGCATGTAAATATATCGCCCACATACATCACAGCGACGCAGATATTCTGATAATTGTATATTGTTGTGTTTCGCAAAATGAATAATAGAGAGATTGAGTGCTTAAACTTAATCATATATCCATATCAATATTGTATTTGAAAGTATTGTAAAATATTTGTTTTTGGGGCATGTTTGTATGTGAGCGAATGTATAAGTAATCGTAACTATAGAAACTCATTGGTCACTAATAAAAAAGCCATTTACGATTATAATCGGAATAATAATTTTATCTAAGGCGTCGTACCACGTGATTGGTTTGGTTCAATCTGCATCAGAAATACCGAGTGAAATACAATTTACTTATGATACTCGTATGTAGTAGGGCCCACGCATTGCCAAACGTCTGCCCCGTTGCCATCTCTCAGCGAGGCGAATTGAAATAACTTAGTAGGTATAATTACATTTTTTGCTTTGCTCGAGATGTGGCATACTCTGGGTGCCATCCTTGGTTTTGTTTACTGTTCGCGCCCAATCTCCGAGGACATTCTTGTTTGTGTGGCTAACTCGATTTGGGTGCGAGTCTTTCGTTTGCTCTTGTTCGCAAATCGTTTTCCTCTTTATTCTTATATGTATCGATATTATTACTACCTACTATATTTCTTTGTCATTTGAACCCTTAAAGTTATAACTTGATAACTAAAGAGTAATAAAGAAATAAACATAGAAAGGTACGCTTTGTGGCGGACCGATTTATTCACATCAAAAATAAAGACATATTCGAATAAAAAGATATTCGTTTCTAAGCAATCTTTGACCCGAAACAAAAAATAAAAAGCTTTTATTCAAACAAAAGCGTCATTCTTTTTTGTGGGATGGGATATTTCAGAGCTGTGTGAAAGGACCAACAAAGGGCCACCTGTTACGACCTCACAATGGCCCATTGGCTTTACGTTTACTTTCTCCAATTTTCTTTACGTTAATAAAGGGCCGAGGCCATCTGTTACCTGTATGAATTCGTGACTTATACATAGAAGCATGTTGAATTGTTCCTCTAACATTATGTGAACGAAATTTAATTCTACAGCAGTCTACAAGACTGTTTCAGCTTCAAATTCCAGCTTTACTATAAAAGCTTGTTATATACCCGCCTTGGTGAATGCAATAGAACATTGGACATCTTACGTGAAATCTCAATAATGTCGGAATGTGAGCCCATCATAGCCTTCATTGAGTACTGCTGAATGTCTTCAGAATATTTAAAAACGTGAAATGTATCTAGTAATAATTCCCTAGACTAGTCATTTTATTGAATTTTCAAATGTTTTAACATCTATGATTTGGATATATAATTGTATACGATACAATATTTTCTCGATTTAGCCAAGAGGCATTACAACATGTTGCATGTATATTTCTTATGCCGCTTCTAGAATTTGGCCGTTGTTTCCAAGTGACTGATGATGGATTGTATAATATAACTTATAATATAACAGTGTAAAATAACTTATTTACCCAAGAGCGAAAACATAATGAGTTATTTTTATGTTAAACTGTAAGTTATTCACTCATAAAAATATTAGTTTTGATTTAACGCTAAATCATTATCATTGTAAAAAACCAAGAGCGCACCTACCAATTATTACCCGCACTAATCTATAAGTACCTACTTTCATAAACATCTAAAGTCCTTCAAATATTGTAAAGAAAATACTTCTAACAGAAAACAATCCCGTTGCTTTGTACTGCAAGCTCTTTCCATTTCCCATTGTTGTTTGGATTTTTAAATCCTAACAATGTCTAATAGTGACAGGGGAACGAATGTAATTCAGCACAATAATAAACCCGACAAGTAAAGTCTGCCGCCGATTGACAGAGAAGAAACGACGTAGAAAAATACATTGTGATAGAAATGTAATTTTTCAGCACTGCATGTCTGTTTGGATGAAAGCCACGTGTGAGCTCATTTGTCATTCAAACTTTCAGCTTGCCTTTTCTTGTGCGTGAAATTGACGTTTGTTCAATTTTCATAATCCAGCGAACGAAGCTCTTGATACATATGTACTTATTATGTTAGAAGTATGGAAACTTTATGCTTCCAAATTGCGAAAAGAGCATAAATGACATAAGTTTCCAATGAAATAAACCGTCAAAAGCAATCATCGTGAAGGAATTTATTGCTATGATGGGTATTGTGCTTCATACTCGTATAAGAATAGAGAACTGTGTCTTGAACTAATGTATCAACAGAACTCAAAGAGATAATTCCGGCCAAGAAACTAAAAGAAGACCTGAAATTTTAAACTATCAAAAGTCCTCCAAGTGCATTATTGCTCTTTCCTACTGATAAAAAGTTTTAAATCTGAGCGTATTTAATGTACGTTCGAATATAATATTTCCTTTACATTAACTATTCATATTTTATTTGCAATGTATAGTAAAGCTTTATTGTCTTTCATTGTTATTCAATTGTCTTTTTCTCGTTATAACGGCACTGGTTCGACCTGTCTTATCTCCATTTAATATCCGTTCGCTTCATAGCATTTTTATTCAAAGAGATATTTTCCTAGAAAATGACGCAATAACAAGTGAACATCGAACAAAACTCAGTGAACTGTGAACGAACCATTTGAATATCTGATACGATTTGTGTCCACGGCACATTACGATGTTAAATCTAAAAACTTTATTGCACTTTATAAGTACATAAAACGATGCTATGTTGGAATTGAAGATAATAAAAGCAATAAGCCCCTAAACTCATAATCGATAATACTATGGCAGTTTGAAGACTGTACTAATACTTAAAATCTCAAATTGTAACTCAACACTGAGGTATAAGTGAGCTCTAGGAAGATACGACCAATTTATCACAATTTAGGTCAAAGTTGAAAACTAATTTATACTGGGCTGACCTCTATGATTAACACCATTGAAACTATTCATTTACTTTCTACTAATACATTATAATACCCCGCAAAATGGTACATCATAATACAACTACAAATTTAACACCCACTGTGTGTCATTTTATACCACAGAACAATGCTATTTTCTAGTCTATAATTTGATTTCCAATAGTTTCAATAGAACTTGACATAATAATTTATAGTCACTCGGGCGTTAATTATAGTAACTCGGGTGTTTGTTTGATCACGAGCTATGAAATGTGAGAACTTAATGTTTTACTCGTATCTATGTAGAACGGGTCCGTCCTATACAAGAGTAGCTTCTGTAACACAATACTATAATAACAATGGACGTATCTACAAGGCTGGTGATCAATAACGCAATCTCTCACTATGAATTATATTAATAACAAAAAAACGTAAATCATGCCTGTATTATCCGAAGAGAGGCAGGGGAGTGTAGTACACTCTCACGTTTCAACAGTTACGTTTACGTTCCACTATGAAATAGATGGTGAGCCTATTGCCGTACATCGGGTACATATCCAGACTCTGAGTCTACTACTACGAAACATTTCACCTCTCATTTGTTTTATACCAATCAAATTGTTCAAATATTAGATCAAGGGATAGTAGAACCAATTCTTAGATTTTTTACATCTGACTTATTTCAATGAAATACTTGAACTTTCTGTAAATCATGAAATATCGCACATAACCTGACGAAACAGAGCCAACTGAACGGAACTAGGATGTGACGAAAACATCTTTCATGACATGGATTTTACGAACATACCAGATTAACAATAGCCATTTTTTTTCGAACGCATTCTCTCAAATTAAGTTGTTGTTACGGACACTTGTCTACTTTTAATCATACATATTTTCAGTACAACAAGTCATAAATGTTCAGTACAATCAAATTTGCTGAACTGTCCAATGAAATGCAAAAACAAGTAATCGATGAAAATCGCATGGGTTGTCTTGTTCATATTTATGACATTTCTTAGGATGTATCTCACGCTATTCTTGAATTTTTTTATGGAATTTTTATTTATGGCCGAGAAACTTGTAATCCAATATCTCTCTTATTCGCTGAAGTAAATTGAATCTCGTTTAGAGATTAACACACTCAATATATTAAAGTTGGATAAATTTTAAGATCTAATTGTAAAGTCTAAAAAATGCATACTTTATTCAAAATAACACTTAAACAGGGCCGCTTTTATATACCTACAAATCATTAAAAATAGTAATAAAATATCAATTTTGTATTTATGTAGGAATTTTTTATCAAGAAATTATGCTCTTGCACTATTATCTTAACTCTATAAAATATCTTAAAATATGCTCTTGCACTTTTATCTTAACTTCGAACGAGACAATTTCGTTAAAACGCAAGGAAAAGTAAGCTTTTTGTAAACGTGACACTATTTGCTAAAGGATTGTAATTACAACAGTGTTTTCATCAAGACCGGTATGCGAGCAGCCGTTTTTTAAGTATCGCTTAAAATTCTTGTAATTACGACTGAAGGTTTTATTACTAGGCTGTAGGTAAAAGCGTATTGGAGTTAAAGAACGTAAAATAACATTAACTTTTCACAGTAGCATCGGCCTTATGACGACATTGAAAATTAGAAATATAAATTTATCTTTTTCATATTGCGCTACGAATTAAAAAAATACGGTTCGATTAAAAAAAATGGGTTGCCTTATTTCTTGTGTTAATATAATTAAGTCACGAAGCACATAAACCAAATAGATACACTAACGCTTGATGCTTGATAATTTTTGTACAGGAACGTCATACACTACATCCCGAAAAACATATATCGCAAAGTAAACAGTTCGTTATTTCAGATCACTAATCTTATCCGTGCGTTTGTTCTGTGGTTTTGATGTTAATTAGATTGTCAAAAAAGCGTTTCACATTCGTTTACTAAACAGGAACATTTTGCTAGTAAATATTTTTCACTCGTGAATAGTAATTGGAAAGTTTCTTCTTTGAATCGGTCAACTTTTACCAACAACATAGACGTTGCATTTTCAATAGCAGAGTTTTGTACATTTCAAACCTTGTAGCTCTTTTTGATTGGGTAGCTGCAACGGTATTTTCGTTTTTAACATTATAAACACATTGCACCTGTTTGAATACATGCATTACCTAAATTACGGTTTTATAATAGACTAGCTGTGCCCTCGACTTTGGCCACATGGAATTCTAGAATTCTAAAATGAAAGTAACCTAAGTTACTTCTTATTACATCAGCTATATGCCAGTGAAAGTCCCGTGAAAATCAGTCCAGCCTATCCAAATATTAGCCGGAACAGACAGACAAAAATTGTAAAACAAAATATTTTAAATAAATAAAAATAAAATGTCTTGGGACATCTCCACACACGACCATCTGATCCCAAACTAAGCGTCAAGAGAGCTTGTGTTATGGTAACCAGACGACTGATGAACTACATATATACATATAAATATATACTTAAATAGATATTTTTATTACACCCAGACACAAAACAAATACTTGCGCTCATCACACAAATATTTATTCTGGGTGGAAATCGAACCCACGACTCGGCGCATCAATCAGGTTCACTAACCATTGCACCAACGGGCCAGTGAAAGGAACAAATTCGGCTTAAAACATCCATATTTTTTCGTGATGGTCCGATTAGTTTCGGGTATATACGAGGTCCTTCCGATTGCCATTGAATGACAGTAAAATCTGTATGATTGTATCTTCACCGTTTGTACAATACAATTTTTTTTAGATTTTAAACAAATGAAAATGATTCCCTTACTCATTTTCATCATAAAATTCATGGAGTGAATAAAGGAATATTTAATAAGAAACTAGTAAAAGCTTAAAACGTATTATACATATACATATATAGGCACAGCGGGGCCTTCATCTGAGTAAGTTACACAGGATGAAGGATGAATTCTAAGAGAATATTGTCTCATCGTGACACAAATCGTATAATTGTGACAATGACTTATAATTCTCACAAAATAACAGTTGTAACATAATAATAATCGTTCTTGTCGTTAAGATCAACTGTAATTAGATTCAGATTCACATTTATTAACGTAATGTACAGCGATTCATCGCAGATGTGGTGTGCTAACGCTTCTCTTTCAATGTGTTCATCAAAGATGGTCCTTGCACCAACAACACGATGCTCCGCCGAAGTGACTTCTCAGTCGCGTGGCACTCTTCACGTTCCATTTGACGACGATCCGACATGTATATTCTTGATTTCTGAATATGAATTCTGAAAAATTTAAATACATGTACGAATGTATGAGTTGTCATGGCTTAATATCATTAAAGTAGTTTTACCCTTAACTAATCATACGATTACTTAATATAGCAAGGCATTAAAAATGTAGTTGTTAACCAATATGGCGACCTCACAGGAACCAATGGTAGCTCAGCGACTCCCAAATGCATTGCGTCCATTTAAAATTGCAGATAACGGTTGCAATGAATAGGACTACGGGATCGGGACAACCGGAGGGGTCCGGTCGGAGGGAAGGCAACGACGGAACCGAGGATAATAGCTGGTCTTATTTTACATGGGGCGCGATGGGCGCAGCGCTCGCTGGAGGAATTTATCTACTTAGTCGAACACAGGAGCAACCTCAAACGGATAACGAAGATACTACTCAACACAGTGGTGTCATGGATATTATTCCTCAGTGAGTATAAAATCACTTTGTTATAATTATACTACTGTGCAACTTCTGGCAGGCGCAAAATCCCGTTTAGTAATTGGTGTACGGTTTGGCCATATTTTAGTAATGAATTATATTTTACTTTATTTAAAAGAACTTCCCCGTAACTGTTTTGTTTCTGGCAGAAAAAAAATTACGTGATATTTGTTGAGACCCCATTCTCCCCAAAGTGAGATTAGATGAGATTCAACTCGACCCTTCCCCCTGAATACCCCTCATAATTAATGGATGCCGTCTTACAGCATTAGTGATTCCATGCGCGATTTTACGTTTATGTCAATAGTTTAGAAGTGATTTGAAAATTGTTTTGATCTTTATACAACTGTATGTTAGGATAAGATAAATTAATCTATATCCAGTTTCTTTGTTGTTATATGGTTTAAACACTGCAACATTTATTTTTCATTTATAATAAAATATCTGCTTAACTCACATGTTTTTATTCGGGACGGCTCGACTTATTTAATACTAGATAGAAATTCATGTGCATAATCGATAAGGAAATATTGAAAAGTAAAATTATTTATTAATTTTAATAGATTTGTGTCAGCGACGGCGGTACCGCTTGTGCCAAAAGTCAGCAATTTAAACTCCCTGCTGGCTGACATCTATGTGAGGTACACCGCCATAAGGACGGAAGAATTCGAACACCAGTATAAAGTCTTTAAGCATGTTATCTACCCATTGCACAATTATATGAAGAAGGTCGATCCATATTACGGCCGATATTCGAGCGGGGTTAGTATGTTGCGAGAATTGAATTTTAAACTTGCGAGCAGTCAATACGATATCATGTGTAATGAATAGTGAAAGCAACAGCACACCTATGGAGTTTCTTTCACCGCTTCTTCTCCATAGTGAGGCATCTTCCGAAGCGGTGGTAGCATCATTTTGAGGTACATAAAGTGTGCTTATGAACCAATTTTGAATAAATGACATTTGAATTAGATTCTGAGTGCGCCATTAAGCAGCCTGTACTGTGGTCACTGCAATACATAAGTATTATATTATAATATATGTAGACATGTGTAATCACGGCTATGGATCATATAGTTCTTCGCGGTGTAGTCTTTCATCGTTTGAATGTACCTATACATACATAGATATATGTAGTAAATGGTTATATACACGTTTTACGTACCTACTGTATTACGAAAATGGGGCGAATGCGAATCATTTGTTTTTTTTTTAGTTTCAGTTCGCTGGCAGTCATTTTGACGGGCTGAGAATAAACAAACCGGACGAGTTCGATATGGACATAGTGATAGACGTGCCCGTGAATCTCCGTGAAAATACAATGAATCCCGGGGACAGCGACATAATAATCGAACCGAAATATGCCGGCTTCGTCCAGCTGAGGGCTGGGGATCAGTACAAGAAAATTTTGTATAGAGACGGCACCGAGGCCGTCATAAACGGGCAGGCTTGTAAATGGTTGGACGATAAAAACTATATCCTGCGCTCTAAATTTATACAATGGTTTCAAGGTGTCCTGGATAAAGCATTGAACGAATTTGTGAAGTTCAGCGGTCGTCCGAGTATTAACGTCGATGGCGTCGTGTATACAATCGGGCAATCGGCGAGCGGTCCAGCGTGCACCCTGCTCGTAAGGAGCCCCTTTACGGGATTCAGACTGGACGTGGACCTGGTGCCGGCCCTCAAGTTCCCAGAGAGCCGTTGGCTCGGCAGGGGCAAGGCGTACAGAGATGTCCCGCCAGGGTGCTCCACGGGCTACTGGATGGTTGTACCGAAGTGCAACGCGCACGGTGCCACCAGCCAAGACGGGGAGCGCTCCTGGCGCATAGCCATGCACAATCAAGAGAAGAAACTCATACATAATTCATACCATTTGCGTCAAGCGAACCGTTTAGTAAGTAATTCTAATTATTCTAATGCTACAGTGTTTATAAGAAACCTGTAATTGTATATTATATCCTTACATTGATTTTTTTTTGGAAAAAATATTCTAATAGTTATTATTAACATTGATGCAAATATCACATTAACATATTTTAATTTCAATACTTTAGTTGCTCTGTATTTCTATGACGTGAGCCCGTATATTCCAGATTTTGTTTGTATTTTTTTCTAGATAGACAGATGCCCGTGTGTCTGTCTTCATAGTACATTGAAACCGGTCGACCAATTAGAATTTCAGTTCGTTTATTACGTAGCCCATGTATCGAGGGAACATTTAGTATACAACTAAACGCGTTATGGTAGATTCTAAAGGCCAAATAATACACACACACTCGGGAAAAACCTCCTAACAACCTATGTTACGGCAGTCAGAATGAGCCGCATCGCAACAACTCGGTCAATGTTAAACAAAGTTAAATATTAAACATCAAATAAAAGTTAAATGTTAAATATTATTCATCAACATAATTATATTTTTCCCGCAGCTGAAGAAGTTACGCGACACCCAGGGAATGAGCTACATCGCTAGTTATTACATTAAAACATTGTTTCTATGGAAATTTGTTGAAGTACAGACATCTTTTTGGCGAAACGACGTGGCCACCATATTCAAAGTGATGTTGCGTGAATTATATAATGCGCTGCTTGAAAACAAAATCAACAATTTCTGGCACAAGCGGAACAATTTGATCGAAGGCGTCCCGGAGCACGTATTGAAAGGATACGCCAACAAATTGCAGAAACTGTTGTTCCAGTTGGAGAACACTACAGACTACATGTGTGCTGCCAAGTTCCTGTTGAACCCTTCAGAATTATCTCAGTTTGAAAGGTTGTTAAAGTTAGCATAACTCAAATATGTATTATATTTTTTACCATGCATTTTTTATCGTTCAACTGTTGGACAAAAATAGCTCGCCTCTAATAATTAGAGGGCCAAGTGCGTGTGGGCAGACTTCACACGCCTTAGTGAACATTTTGGTTATGGGCTCAAAGGAGTGCAGGTTTGAATAGGCATGGCATTGAACAGGCATGAATAGAAGTGTTATCATTCACAAACCTATCTTTGTCACTGTTAGAAATGGTCTCAGGATATGAAGTGTTGAGGTTATAGTTCACAGGGCATACGTAATAACATAATTTTGAAATGAAATATTTTTTATTGAGAAGAGAATAGTAATAGGTTGCCGCTCCTAATAGGTACCTCCAAACAACCCCGAATGAAAATGTATTAAGTATCAGTGTTTCATGTTAGTATGAGTAGTAGAGTAGTAGAGTTAGTTTGCTGTATAACTGCAGTTTTTTTTCCGTCCTTTTTATCGTTCCACTGCTGGAACATGGGTCTTCTCTCGGAATGAGAGGGTTAAGGCCATAGTTTGCCACAATGGCCAAGTGCGGATTGGTAGACTTCACATAGAAATTTTTTTTTTGAGAACTCTAAGACGTGTAGGTTTCCTCACGATGTTTTCCTTCTCCGTTATATCAAGTCATATTTAAACTTCAAACGCACATTTTGAAGAGATGCGCGCTAGGATTTGAACACGGTCTCATGGAGTGCGAGGTCGGATTTCAAACTACTAGGCTATCACTGCTCAACTGCAGTTAATATACACAAATTCGAACTAGATTATGAGTGTAGATGTATTGCTATATTGGAGAATTTGGTCCTGCCTGGTTCAGTACATGTATTTCAACCATATGTGTCCGCAATAATTTAAAATGTTACAATTTATAAAAAGTATTTAGTGATCTATGATTCTGGCCATAAAATGAATAATTTGTCTTGTTTGAGATTACATACAAAATGTTATGAGTCGACGCTGTCAGGAGCGTCGGCAGTGGGCATTCTTGACAGGTTTTTGCATTAATATATAAAAAAAATGTTATTGCGATATCGTATTACATTTTGATTTCAATTATGTTAAAGTAACTTTTTATTTTAATAAATACTATTAAACGTCACTTTTGTTGGTCTTTTTATTTCCACAATATTAATGACAAAAATTGTAGGTACAAACTGACAAGTTCAATTTTACACACGTTAGGCCTTGATCCGTAGGCCGTACCTTAAAATTTAACCATTTTCAAGAAAATAATGCGTTTATTTCGTTTTAGCTCTATCTGTAAATATTTTGTTTAAAGTCAACTCTGTAACCGAAGGAATTATTTTCACAGGAATGAAACCAAAAAAAGAAACCACCTTGAATATTTTTAAATAGATAAGGCGTATGAAGTATTTTACATTATGATTTATCTGCGTAATAATTGAAGCATTTTTCCTTTTATTTATATACTATTCAACATTTAAGTATTTCACTTGTGTGAATTCTCAACAACACTAGGCATAAATTTGACATCTGGATCAATACATAAAATCCGATAAATTGATTTTAGTGAAAGCGTTTCACTACATGGTAACATTTTGCTAACATATGCCTATAAAATGAAATAAGAGATAAAAGATTTCATGCGAATTATTTCAATTCCACATGTAAGAATTGCAGTTAGACTTGTGAAATATTATGTACGTTCTGATGTACACTCATCATTTGTATTTATTGTCTATGACACCTCTAACAATTCCTTTCAAACTTTATTACGTCAACAGGAAATATAATATATTGCATCACTTATAATAGTTAATATTTGTAATAATATAAGACAGGTAGTAGCGCTTTTTAGTTACCTTAGTACCTACCTTCTTAGGAAGAATTGACACGTTTTGTGCCGGGGTTATCTTCGTGCGACTCGGTACGGTATCGTTTAACAGAATTTGTATTATTACATTGCTGTTAACGTGTGACTGTCAGGTCTGAGCTGCTAATGACATGTCCACTTGAATATCACTGGGTAGCACATATTGTTCAGAGTTCCCGCTTTCTGAAGTTAAGTAACCTTAAGCATGCTATTTTTTGAATGGATGTCCGCCAATGGTGAGTTATTTGGAGCGTTTTCGGTTTCACGAGGACAAGATATGCTTTGTCTACTCGGATATAACTGGAGTGTGATAGTAAACGTGCTAGGCCACAGCAGCGAGCAGACCCGGGACCGGTATTAGGGCAAAAACAGGAGAATTCAACCTTGACTTGTGGGTTAAATCAATAGAGTTCTTTGGGATAATGCTGTAGAATATAAATAGCAATTATTCAGCAGAAAGTGCTCGCTGTTCCGATGAGCAATCGGGACAACTGGGTGCCGGTGGTGGGTGGCATAGTGCTCGGTGCGGGGCTTCTGTTTACACTCTACCACGTGTTCCTCTCTGAAGCCGACCCCAAGCAGGAGAGCCAGCAGATCGGAGCCACGTACACGTGTTCTTGCAAGCCTGGCACCCAAAATCCTGTGCGTAATTTTGAACTATTGACGTTAAACCGATTTTAAATGATACTCTGATTTGATTATCTGGTACCTTAGTGCCTTGGTTCCTGGCCACTTGGTCGAGTGATTCATTCGTTGAATACGAAGGTCCTGAGTTCGATTTCCAAGTTGAGCAAAGTGTTATTATTTGTGTGTTTATTTTTAATTTGAAATTTCCACTAGTAGCACGGACGCTGTATTGATGTGCGGTGCACTACTATAGGCTCATCACCTGTTGTGAACCCTAAAGTGGGACCCGCGATTGGTGAATAGAACGGTACAACACTCCTCAAGTCCTCAGCCTACCCCTTCGGGGAAATACAAATGATAGATTTAACGAAATATTACCTAATCATAATTATTTCATCATTATCAGAATCCGACGGTTCAGTCTACTGCTGGACGTAGACCTCCCCTCAGAGGTTATGCTCATAATATCTATGCTGAGGAATTATATAGGAATATATTATATAGAATTCGAGTTGGGCAAAATTAATACGAGGTTATCAGGGAGACATGTTGGTTAACCGTTAAGGGCGCTGCGGTAGCAACCAAACTGAAAATGGATTGTGAGAAGCGTATACTAGTATAACGGTTTTTATTTTTGAATTGGCAAGCATTGCAAGTCGATTATATTCAATGAAGTTGTATACGCCTATGTTTCGTAACGAAAGAGGTTGCGACTTGGATAAATAAGAGATTGTTATGTACCAATGTAAAATACTTGGGCAGCAGTGAGAAAAATCATTTTATAGTTGCTTCGCTTAAAATATCTTATATTTTTTATTATTTCAGTGTCGCATTCACGATAGTAGAAGATATACTGGGCATTAATAGCAACTAAAAGAAGGAAATAAATGTATATTATACAGTTGTCATGTCAATTGAGCTCTTGTCAGATTTTGTGAAAATTGTGCTGCGTGAACATGGTGGCTTAAAAATTGTTTGTGACTCGATATTTTATAAAAGTGTAAAAAATTCATACGCTCGCTATGGATTGCTCGGAGTAAAATGCAATGTGCAATCATAAAGATGAGATGTGTGACTGGTAAGTTTAAATGTACGCAGTTGAATTTATCACCATCCTAGGTCATACTGTGCTTGCTTATGTAAACAAATGTTTCTCTCACTCGTTGCTTCATAAAAAATAATTGTTTATATAATATATGATATCACAGTATAGTTATGGTTGTTGGTTAATAGTAGGTACTGCGAAACGATATTTGAGGTCTGGTGCAGACAAGTTATTTACGTTCGTCTGAAAATATTTTATTGTCTGCACAACAGTATTAGGTAAGGATCGTTTCAAGAACTTGTTATATTTCGTTTAAAATGGATGGTTATTTTCAGTGCCGAAGAAGTGGAAAGGCGCGAGAGTGCAAAAGCTCAGGAGCTTGATAATGCTGTAGCGTCTCTGCGTGCACAGTCGGAACAGCCTTCGCTCTTCAAAAGATTTATCAATTTCCTGAATGGTATAGGAACTTGGGGGAGGTCTTTAATTGGTTCCGGAGGCGGCTCCGGAGGCGCTTCTGGAGGAGGCTCTGAGGGAGACTCCAAATGGCCGTTAATTGGGGGTGCGGCTTTGATAATTGGCCTGCTTGGATTTATATTTATATACAAGAGCTTCGGCGACGGGCTCCATAGTTTATGGCTTTCTTCCAAAGAGGGAAAACAAGACGACCCGTGTGACGGCCTCTCCACTAGAGTCTGGAAACCCGTAAGTTATAATATATAGACAAGTTAGTGTGACTGTACACCTCTAAGAAAACGTACTTCCCGTACCATAGCATACATGTATGCGTATAGTGAATCAATTACAAGGATGGTTCTTACCCGTTCATTTACAACAGAGCGAACTGTAACACACACACACACACACACACACACACACACACACACATGTAACGAGTTAAGATGTATTGCACATTATTTCTTTTCATTTATTTATGTACACATAAATATGTACACAAAAGTAGAATGGATATGAGCTGTTGTACAAGGGCCCTACTGATTCCATATTGAAATATCTTCCAGTAGGCCTGCTGGTGAAAATTTGTTTCGTAATATCAACTTAGTGCGTACAGATCTTTGTGTATTTTTAAAATAGAGGTTCATTAAACTGTCGTTATACGATCATTCTGGAATTGTATTTTTTTTTAAATTAGCAATGGGCGTGCGTTTGACTGCTATCCCACCTGATGGAAAGCGAGATGCAGCCAAGGATGTAGCACGCTTGCTCTTTCTCCTTTGGCTTAGTCTAAGGAGCACGATATGTATGATGGTACCTACTTGTTTAGTAAAATACTGTCGTTGTTTCAGATACCTCCTGGAAAGCCAGATGAACCGTGCCATTGCAATAGTTAATTCGAATTAGATAATATATTCGTAAAATATTTTTGAGTTTGCTTTTTACTTACAGCCTCGAACTTCAACATAGATGCGGCACGAGGCAATAGTACAAATTGAAAAGGGCAGGTTGAGTTGATGTGGGAACAGATATTTAGCGAGTGTAAGAGGTAGACAGCAAAGCTCTGATATTTACAACATGTTTATTCTAATAGGAATGCGTGCGTGGGTCGAAAGGATTAGTTGTGTCCGACATTAATCAGAACTTCAATTATTATTGGTAACTCAAAATCAAATCAAATCCAAGTAAATCAAAAATCCCTAACTGTCGTTGGTTGCAATATAACCAATGTATAGAGATACGTTATGACTGATGCTAATATTGTAAATGTCCTAAAACTCTTGTCAGTTCCGCTATACTACACCTATTGTACTTTTAATTTATATAGAAGATAAAGATGAGGTCATCATTTATCAGGTATTTTTTTTACAACAGCGTGACAGAGCAAAGGTTTTTATGTTACGTAACTTCACGCCTGTAATCTCCGAAGAGGTAGGCAGAGGAATGTAATACACTCCCACGTTTCATAGGTTACGTTTACGGCCCTCGATGGAATAGGTGGTGAAAGTATTGACATTCCCAGACTCCGAATCACTATCAGAAAATCTAAATAAGTGCCAATAGTGGTCGACCCGACATTTGATCCCAGGGCCTCCCGATTGCCAGTAGCGTTTGTAACGAACACGACCAACGAGCCAGTCAAGTTTTAAGCTATTTTGTCTATTTATGCACATAACGTATTGCCTTTTCATTTACAATTTTCAGCGTACGTTTCTCTGAATTCAGTATAATTTTATTGATAAACTGATATAAATCGATTACGAAAAAGAGAACGGTATGATGTATTAATGATTAAAATACTTCAAAGGTTTGTGCGAAATACTACACCAAGGACTGTGCATAGTTTATTATCAGCTCTGGTAATGACCGAAAAGTGATGGATTAAGGTGCGCGCAGTGCTAATTTCATTTATTGCACGTACCTAAATATTTCTGTGTTGTAAATCACAGCCTAGTGAATCAGAATTCGGATTCTCATTCGTTGTTAAAAATAATGTGTTTTAATATTATGTACTTGCGCACACTTGCACTATAAATATCGTTCGCAGTGCGTGCTTTCAGAGTTAAATATCAATGTTAGAGATCCAACAGTGGATCTATAAAAGGGTTGATGATTAGGATGATGACGACCATGACGGTATTTTCCACTGATGCCAAAAAAGGATGTGAAGAAAAATAATGCACTTCGTGGATATTGCACTTATTGGTGAAGAAAAATAAAAGCCGTATAGAAACAAAATATATTTAATACCACCTTTCATTTTTACAAATTAACCTCGCAACTGCCTCGGTCGGCTCCACTGTGGATAGTAATAATGATTGCGGTAGCGGCGAGTCAACACAACCGTCGTAACGCAAAGTTAAATTTAACTTTAGTGCCTTAAAACAAGGAACGTTAGCTTCTATATCGTACAAGACAACTTATTTTCATAAACACACGAGCGGCTCCGAAATGCGAGACAACATGGCGTTATATAAAACAAGATGGCGGCCATGTTTACTCCGTAGCGGCCATGTTTAAATTGTTTCTTACATAATATAATACACGAAGCAATTCAACTCGAAACATAGCATCTAACACTTATGTAGACAATAAAATAATTCTCAATTGTACACAAAATAAATAGTCTTTAAAAAATAAAAATCTACAACAATAAATATAATTTTAAATTTTGTTACTTTTTTTTTCGTTACGCCGATACACGGCCATCGAAACCGCTCGCGTGGTACGCATTAAATCTAGAAATATTACAAAAATAACTAGACACTTAAATATTCCGAAACTGATATGCTTGACGCGGTGTAACTTTGCTCTCTCTCTTTCTTTCTTTCTCTCACTCAACGATCAGTCACGGTCAACGTACAAACGACAATTACAACAAAAAAAAAACGGGCCTCAACGTTCCAACAATCAGTCGACGGACGCGAGCAAGTTACACCACGGCCGCGCCGCCGCCCGTCCCCGAGGCCGAACGGACCGAACGACACCGGCGGCGACCAGACAAAAACATCCGCCGCCGTATTGCACGCATCTACATTATATTATATGGTTTATCGCATCAACAGGTACATCTGACAAATATTATTATTATTACTTTATCGTTACTTTATAAATTATCCGTTATTTAAACTCGTACACTACAACGCCACGGCGCGACGGAACTCGATTTGGTCGCTCGTCATCAATATAGTCACTAACACTATAAACACGACGCACGCGAATGTCCAACATCGTACTTCGACAAGACACGGTTTATAAGACTCGGACGTGTCTCGGACGCTCGCCGAGTGTTCATAGGAATGTCGCCTGTACGGCTGCGGTATTTGTGTGCGAATTTGAATAAAAATGGCAACACAACAACAATTCAAAATTTCTTACACAGTAACAATATCGACCAAGATGTTACAATACATGGAATATCGAAAAACAATTTGGAGTTTCTTGTTACGTTAATACATTAGACCCAATGCGAACTGATTTAATCTGGTAGATGTGGAACTTTACTAATTGTTCTTCAACATTTCTCACAAATTATATACCCTTATAATGAGACCAGTAGCAATTATGGTGTATAAATGAGACTGTTTGTATTATATTTTATTTAATTCCGTTCCATAAAACCAGATATAAAAAAGCGCAGCAAACGGCTATTGTTATTTCAAATAAAACTTTAAATATATGGAATATTAAAGGTTACGAGGAAAAGGAAACTAATAATAGACATTTTCATCACGCTGGTAATAATGGACAGTTCAAAAGCAACTACTTATATTGTCTCTTGATGCATTTATAAGTTTGTTTTAATGACATTAACAAATTAGTAAACATTAACAAATTGCTTATATCTTGAATTATGCATCAGATCTGACTGTTATTAAAATCGTATTGTTTTGAATAGCTCGTTTAATCGCCAATATATCAAAAATTTAATTAAGTAGATACAATATTAAGCACGAACCGCCTTACATCTAGCGTATAACAAAGGTTCAAAGTCATAAAGAAGTGTATGGAAATCGACAAAGTTTAAGACGATATTTAAGAAGTACCACCAATAATCACCAAGAATAATAATTGAGATATTATTTTTAAAAATAACGGTTAGTACACCTACACACAGCATGCGTTCTGGCCAATCGATGCGAATCCAATTCGCGTCAGAAGGCGAAATTAAAAAAGCGACAATGAAAAAAATCCCTCCAACTCTAACCCGATGTGGTCTTAATTTACTTTACGATCTAATCACTTTACAAGTCACAAAAAACATGAAACAATGTATAATTACATCGATTGTACTAACTGTATATGTTACGTTATTGTCCCGCGAGGAAATAATACATCGTACGCACATAGTTCTGGCGTTTGGCATCCACAGACGACACTCACACACACTCCCACTCCCACTCACACACACCCACACACATAACAGAGACATACACACTTGTAAAACAGTTTATGCTCGTAATAGGAGTTTTATTGTTTAAATTCAGTGTTGTATAAAGCTATGTATGAGACGTAAAAATATCTATTGGCGTAACGTGTAAAAAAATGCAACAATTTATTTTGCAATACACTGTACAATACAAGGACAAGAGTAGTTTATTGTACTGTGCATGTTTCGTGAAATATAAAGTACAATGGTAGTAATTTGGAATATTGTGCCACACGACACGAATATGATTTATAACAAAAACATTTGTAGCTACTTCAGTTTCAGTTAAATCTTTCCGAGCACTCTTAATTCATACCACAAACTTGACCAAAGTATGTGAAAATGTTATTGACACATGAATGTTTCATAAAAATGTTAGGTACGTACTATACTACCTCACGTTAAGGGTAGGGTAGATGTGAATGTACCTTTATAACGAGTGCAGTGTGGGCATCGGACGGCTGCAAAGCGAAGGAGCGTCTACATGAAACGACTACAGATAATACAAGGAAAACACTTTGCCGGGTTACGTTTGGACGGACGTATAATTGCTCAATTATATTTGACAAAAAAAAACATTATGGGACGTTTGAACAGTGCATATTCCTAACTGTGCCTCTGGAGATACGTTCGATTCGTGAACGAACGACAGGAGCGAGCGAACATTCATCCGGTTATAATCGAACGATTGCTCGCTGGCAGGTGAGAAAAAGAACGAGAACGGAATCGATATGACGCGTCAATGAATTTTATGCAGATTCGCTCAGAACGGTACGTACCAAGTTCACATTGATTCATCATGTGGTATATTATTGTCAGAGTGAAATGGGGCATCTGCGGCTCGAAAGATTTATTTTTGAATTTACAGTATCAAATTGGTAAAAAAAATATTAAAAACCACATGAGGGAAACAGGGGCTCAGTCCTTGCGCGAGCTGCCTGCCTGCCCGGAGGGGACCAGGGGAGCGACGCCGCCCGAGTCTCGTAGTATTACTCCTGTATATCTAAATGATATAGATAGTGAAGTTACCGTCACAATTCGTATATAAAATCAAAAATTACAAATATTCCAAGTTCCTACACCGACGTTTAACAGTTACACGTAATGGAAGAACATGTACAATCACGAAATGGACATTAATCGTCTGTAAATAAGATTTAATTTAAAATACTTTTTTTTGGCACTGATTTTTATAATTATTGTTTAAATTGATTTTTGTATTATCGATAGTCACAACGGGTTCGAGGGGATCGCTCATAAATTACGTCACACAAAATATGTGATTTTTATACCATAAAAATCCTTCCTTCCCACAAAAATCACCCCTCTACCTTCCTTCGCACAACAATCACTCCGCCCCTTCCAGTACTCATCATTATTCATAATAGCAAGTTCGCTCCCTTTTTCAAATTCGAAATTCACATAATAACTCGATGAATATCACTACATGGCCAGGAAAGAATCAAGGGACTATTTTTTAGGCATTCCTTAATAATTTCAAGTTTGCCTTGTTCTACTTTTGTAGCCAGTAATATAGTAAGAATTCTTCTCCCGGCGAATGATTTAAGTACGAAGGGGCGACATACAGTGTGTTAATATCGAAATGTTCCAGTCTGTCAATTGTCTAAGTGAGATCCTGATGAGGCAACCTCTAGACTAAAAAAGAAGAAGATTCCAAACTCGATTAAGAAATATTACTACGAAAGAAAGAAAAAACAAAAACGAACGACCGGACATCGATTGTGACGTCACATAAAATTATATGCCCCCTCTCCACACTTTCTGAGTGATGCGAATGTGTGACGTAATATATGCTCGGCCCTTCTCTCATCACATATTTTATAGAGAAAACATTGTCATATCAGATTCTGCTAAATGATATTAAAAATACATGTATTTACAATATCGATACCCTGATGATAATATTATCCGTGATATAAATTAAAACCCCTTTCACATACACCTATACATACATATTTATATATACTTATCCAATACACGTTACAACTTTATTTACAAAAATATCTATCATCGAATAAAATTTTGAAACACTCGATTCCTTCATGCAATATTGGTTATTCTGACGATCGGTTATTATTATTACTAAACAAAAATTAAAACCATATCTGAAAAGTGGATGTATTTTGTCTTCCCTCCTTGTATTTACTGGTATGGCTTATCGACTCCTACACCTTATCTATGACAAGTGTTGACACATACGAAGAGTGTTCGTATCTTATTGCGATTATTACGATTTTGTTATCGTAACACGTAAACATAATTAGTCAAACGTAGGAGTGTACTACACTCTTTTGCCCACCACTTCGGGAAGTACAGGCGTGATGTTACGATTTTTTTTTGTTTTCACGTCACAATAACCAGTATTTAAAGTTTCATTGTCGATTCAGTTCCGATAGTGATTACACGACGAGCTCGTTTTGTATAATGTATTTATATACAAGAGTAAACTCAAATACAACTAGGACTTGTGTTTATTTAAGTTTCTTTTAAGGCATATTAAATTTGAATTCACCCAACGTCTGTTTTCGACGGTAATTTGTAGGTAAGAGTACACGATGCGACTAAAAGTGTATGTATTTTCAATGTACACTTTTCGAATGACACATTTGATCTAGTCTTTTTTAATATTTATGTATAATAATAAATGTTTGATTTATTTTTGACTATAAATCGCTGCTCGTCCACCGTTTATTATTCTAAATAATTTGACTAGGTATATTTCAGTTTTTAATTTGTAATAAATGTCTTTTAATATAGGTTTCAGGAATACCACGATGGTGTTTACGTTTGACGGACTCGTTGATGCTCTAATGGAGTATGCATGTCGTGCAGTTTGAATTAAATTTTTATGTTGAAGCTATTTTAAAGATAAATTCGTCTCGTTATTGGTGGTTCTGTTAGGTTAGCTTTAAAGAGAAACATTAGTGAATAATACACAAGAATTATACAAGTATAGATTATACTATTATAGTTACACAATTTTGTTTTTAGGTTTTATTTATTAAATATAGGGTCGTTTTTGATCTAACTAACATAGTTAACAAAATTACGATCAGAACATGGTACAGTGTTGCCACTTTCGAAAAATACAAAATTTACTTTTATGATAGCTGTAAAAGTTCTACCTTAGAACGTATTCAGTACACATTATCCGAACTGGCAAGTTATGTTATAATACTGTGATTAAATTATAAATATTATTGAAGTCGAATCAACTTAACATAACAATATTTACACAACATCCTTGGGACGCTGGAGGTCAACACACGAACACGACTTCAGTTCAATCGACTTCGCCCGGCTCGAGCCCGCCCGTCGCCCGTCCGCCCACACTGTCCCACAGCTCGCGACGCAGCTCGCCCGGGCGGCGGCTCGGGCGGCCCTCACGGCTTCTTGTCGAACAGCGGCAGCTTGGAGCGCACCGCGCCCTCGCACACCAGCAGGCGCTGCGCCGCGTGGCGCACGTCCACCAGCAGCTCGGCCGCGCCCGCGCCGCCCGCGCCGCGCCGCAGCCGCCGCCCGCGCACCACGTCGCACTTGAAGTCGCCGCCCTTGCGCTCGAAGTACTCCACGATGCGCGAGATCTGCGCCGAGCGCGCGCGCCCCGGCCGGTCGTCGTACAGGCTGTCGGAGCCCAGCGACGCCACGTCCTCCGAGCTGTCCGTGTACACGCTGGACGTGCGCTTGCAGGCCGACGGCGCGCGCGCGGGCGGCCCGCCGCGCGGCGCGCAGCAGCACCGCACCAGCACGTGGTACTCGCGCGCGCCCTCCTCCGCCTCCGCCTCCGCCAGCCCGCACAGGAACGGGGACCGCTCCCCGCCGCCCTCCTCCTCGCAGGCGCTCGCGCCCGCGCCGGCCCGCCGCAGCGCGCGCTCGTACAGCACCACGCAGTCGGCGCACGCGCGCAGCGGCGCGCGCTCGCCCTCGTCGGCGGGCGCGCGCTCGCCGTCGCGCCGCCACCACCAGCAGCGCGCGCAGCCCATGAGCGAGCAGGGACACATGGCGCCGTAGCTGGCGTGCGCGCACAGCTCCTCGTTGGCCACCGAGAAGATGCCGCTCTCGCAAGAGCCGCGCCGTCTCAGATCCGCGCCGGTGTCTGGGAAGGGCGCGCGGCGGGCGAGCGGCGGCGAGGGCGGCAGCGAGCAGCAGCGCGGCTCGTCGGCCGGCGCGGCGGAGAGCGCGGCCGGCGGCGGGTCGCCGCTGGAGCAGCGCTGGCGGTCGGGCGTGCTGGGCGCGGGCTCGAGGATCTTGTGCACGCCGCGAAAGGTGTGCAGCGCGCGGCGCGCGGGGCGGGGCGCGGCGTGCGCGTCCCGCAGCAGCATGATGTGCGCGAGGCGGTGCAGGCGCGCCAGGCGCGGCGGCGCGGGCGGCGCGGCGCCCAGCGCGCTGGCCGAGCGGTGCGGCGGCGGCCCGCCGGAGCCGCCCGACCGCCACGCCCACTCCAGCTCCGACAGCGACCGCCGGTGGACGGCTCCGCCTGCGAAGGTAGCGTCGACGTTAGCGCGCGATGTAAGATATCAATGTGAGGCGCGCCTCGTACTTCGCCGAGTAACTCACGGTGGTCGCAGTGGTGCAGGCGGTGCGGGCTGCCCTCTGAGCGCAGGCGGAGCGGACGACGCCACGCTACCGGTCCGGGACAGGAGCGAGGACCGGATGAGTCCGCGTCCTCGCTGTAGAGCACATTATATGAAAATCAATGTATGCGATTTCGATTACGACGATCAAACATATTCAGACGGAATTATCGATAGGGACTATTTACTAATGGTAAATTAGAATACACAACAAACCTGTCGTAGGAACCGTTGGGCGTGTGGCAACCCCAGACGGCGTCGTCGAGCCCCTCCTTAACCTCGGCGAGCTTGCTCACTATCTCAGGGAATAGCGGCCGCGCCTTGGCCTCGTACTAAAACAAACGATTCCTTTAGTTACTTCCATACTACGATATCATACGAAAATCACCTACAGCAGTACATATAATTGCATATTGTCACTAGGTAATTTTAAACCCGTCGAACACTCTCGAAGGATAAATTCAAATACACTAGAGAATTTAAATTTAAATTCATCGTTAGGCTAAATACACAATTCAAAATTGTGTAGCTGTATAAGAGGAGAGCGTCTCACAATGCAACAGTTGAAGGCCAGGCGCAGGAAGTCGGGCACGGTGTCCTCGTCGCACAGCTCCACGAACGCCATGTAGTTGAGGCCGAAGTTGTCGGTGCGCGGCAGCACGTCGGGCTCGGCGTCCACCTGCGCCCCGTACGTTCGACCGTCGTTTCATTACAGTGCCACTAAGACACTCGGACACAACTAACTCGGACAAACCAACCAGAAACAAAAGAAGAGTAATCCAATGAGATGCCAATTAAGGCGACCTGTCTTCCATTTCAGATCGTGCACGTACGTACCTACGTGGTTTCGCCGAGCAATATGGGCTACGCAAGACTATGAAACCGTTAAGTCAGTTCTGTCTGCTATACAGTATGCGAACGCGACGCGGCACTCACCCTGGCGATCAGCTGGCACAGTATGATCCCGTAAGAGAAGATGTCGGAGCGGTTGTCGTACCAGCGGCCGCGGAGGCACTCCGGGGACATCCACCACGGCGAGCCCACGCTCGGCAGTCGGTAGCCGTTGCTGGAGTCGAACGGAAAAAAAAACCCATCACAATGAATAACGTAGTAATATTTTGTTTCTCACAGTTTTATATATGAAGAATGATTCTAAAAGACAAGGAGAGACGGACAGACAATACTGTACTGTACTCACCACCTAGTCCATAGTAAACATAACTGGTGAAACATGTACTGCACTCATCTATCTCTCATCTCTCATCTCTTCGGCAATTACAGGCGTCATTATATATATTTATTTATATAAATATCTAATTTTACGACTCGATTTAATCTTTGCTGTAAACATGTTAAAAAACCAAAATCTCTCGTATTTATTTAATTTCCAACATAATTACGTTCAATAGATTAACATCTTTTTACTTTGCCAAAAACAAATTATAACGTTATCTCATCGAAAAAGAATCACATAAACATAACATATTAGTGAAAACAAACGTTATATTAATTTATTCACGTCTAAAGAAATGGCAAATTCTTACTTTGACTCCTGTCCCGACGCGACTGATGATGATAATTTCGTTTTCTAGTCAACATTACCGATTGTACGACTTCTTACGATACATCAATTGTTTTATGCATATCAATGGCCGATTATTTAGTGTTCTTTCCAAACGTCAACACTCACACAGGATGAGGTATTTTGGCGGCGAGACCGAAGTCGGCGACGACGGCCGTGTATTCGCCGTCTGCGTTCTTCTTCAATAACACGTTCTGAAAATACATGAATACACAATTTACACTAGTTATATAAAAAAAACTGCAGTTTTTTTATTTTTTATATAAAGATAAAGAAATAAATGAGATTATTTATTTAATTTATACTCCATTTAATTTTACTCGTAAACCTTTATTCGTATACCGGCAGAAAAAAATTATCAATAAACATACAAATTTGTATATTATGAAAATTTTAAATACCGCGTACTTATAAAAAAAGCGTCTTCGTCGCATTCCAAGCTATTACTTTGTACAACGAAGAGACTGTATAGTCATTTTTGCATTGATAAAAAATTAGCGTATTAGTGTACACGTAAGTGTATTTTCGTAAGGACTTATTGTACAATAATTTTTTTACCTATTAATTCTTCGTAAAGTGTTTAATATTGGTCAGAAACAAATTAGATTACGGTAGGTTAAACGTTTTATTCAAACAGTGTTGCGTATTGCGAAGACAAGCTGAGCGGTGCGAGGAAGCGAAATGTAAATTTGCAGATTTCCATGTGAGTTGTGGATATACGCCACTTGCCTTGGCGGTTAGGTCTCTGTGGAAGACGCCGAGCGAGTGCAGGTACATCATCCCCTCGGCGACGTCCGCGGCGAGCGTGATGCGCAGCGGCTGCGGCAGCGCCTCGTCCAGCCGGCCCAGGATCAGCTGCTCCAGCGAGCCGCCCTCCATGTACTCCGTGAGCGCGTGCAGCTGCCCCTCGTGCACGCACACGCCCATGAAACTGAAGATTGTGGGAAAGTAAATATTATTACACATTATCGTATGTAGATGAAGTACGTCAGAGCGGTATGAACATACTTGGCACTCGATGCTCTCTGCCTACACCGTACGGGAAGTGGCATGATCAAAAGAAATAACAGATGTCGCTCTGATATTTCATGTTAGATTTCATATAATTGAGTTTCGTATGAGATTTTCCTTTACTTTACATATACTTATTATACAAAAATAAATTCCGTTTTTAGTACGAGGCTTTTAAAAATAACTTCATAAATTTTATTTCAAATAACATCATCATTACCATTATATAAGCCCTTTTATCTTTGTACTGTGTTGGAGAGAAGTCTCCTCTCTCTATGAGACGGATTGGGACCATTTTCGGCTACGCCGGCCCAATGCAGATTGATCGACGTCACATGCCTACGATAATATTGTAGAGTTCTAAGCGTATGCACGTTTCGACACAATGTTTACTTTCATCAGTACAACCAAGTTATACATACTTTGATAAATATATATTTAGATCACATACTGGAACAATTTATTGATTTATACTGTTCGCTATATAAATTACGCTAATATTATTCTTAACATTCACTAAAACAATCGTAACCATTTCAAATGGACACTTGCTGGACATGTATAGGGTTGTCAATTATATATATATTTTTTTTATTAATCTTTATTTTTATTATTATTATAATATAACACATATTATAATAAAATTACTTATTAAAATAGAAATACCACAGGTCGTGTTTGATACATGGTCCGTCAGAGTAGGTTGTGATTAAGAAAGTAAAAATGTTTAAATAGTATCCATAACAAAAATTACTCGATCTTTTAACAGAATAGACATCACCACACATTAACCTCTATCAGTACACCGTAAATATTATTAATATATTGTGAAAGAGAAGAGTCTCACTTTATTTAAATGCAAAAATGTCATTTTTTAAGAGTCAAACAAAATCTCTAGCAACGAGTCGACAACCTTAGCGGCTTCCATGTATCCGTATTCGTAACTGCATATTGAACTATTACTTTGAATATTAAAAAGGTTTTTTTTCTCGTCTACGTTTGTTGTTCTGATGAGTGAAAGTGATACTCGGACGCGCATCGAGATAAGAAAGAACGGAAGTGTAAATTATAAGAGATAACGCAGAAATAAAAACTATTTACATTCGCTATACAGGATGTCACGTGGTTGAACGGTTTGAATGAGATGAACTTACAAGTATTTATCATTCAATCATCTCTATTTATAATGCATTTAGAGAGCTTCTAATGTTCATGCAAGTGAAATGTGAGAGTTTCAATACTTTGTAGATTTGGCTGCTGGACACATTGAAAAAAAAAACCAGTAACACTTATACCAACGAGTAAAATTGATTTCATTTAAAAATCGATAAGTTGATTCAAGTATCACTATTGTTAGTGAATTGCTGCATTAAAATGTATGCTACAGTTAATGGAAATTAAGTATTATAGTTGAGTTGTAAACCAATGCAAATGGAATCTTTATAATAATAACAGCGGTACATTCCAACTGATAAATAAATCGAATGACGAAAGCGCAGAACCAGACAAAATTAATTGCAAAGATGATTGGTACCGCCGAAGCGATTAAGGGTTATTCGGTCGGAATCGAGTGTACGGATTGCGGTATGATGAACGCGTGGAATTTTAATATGTATCTATCTACCTACATATACTGGATTACATAACATCACGCCTGTAATGGCCGCAGAGGTAAACAGTGGAGTATAGTACACTCCCACGTTTCTCCAATCCCGCTAGGAAAATAAGTGGTGAGTCTATTTTTAAACATCGGGCACATTTTCAGACACAGCCACTACTAGAAACTCTAACAATAGGTATTCTAACAACAATCTTCTTTTGTCAAGGATCTCTATTATACTTGGCGGGACCTATGGGACATATTTTTAGAAAGACGATGGCAACAATATCGAATGATTGTCTAACAACACTAACCGACATCAGACCCGCGCCGTTGGTGTCATCAGATAACGGAGCGTTGTCCGCGTAAATGTATCCAAGTTACATTTATTTATTTATTCATTTGGTAATCCAAGAGCGTTACATACAACTCGTACGTCATTTAATAATAATAACCATAATATGACCAAAACGTATTATGCCGATGGCGATACTAATATTACAATGAAGTGTTTGGTTAACAACAACGATTTGTTACGAAGGATAAAGATCCTGTTATGCGCGCAGTTTGGGGCACTATATTACATGACGATCGAGCATTTAATCTGCGTTACACCAACAATAACAAAAATGGAAGCCGCAACCGTTCGTCAGCGGGTGACGATTATCTCGAGGAGATCGCGCAACAGGTCCGATGTCAAGGCCCGACGCGCAATCAATGCAAATTGCCAATTAAAAAGACTTTGCGTGCCGACAGGTATGTACGCGGGGGTTCAATTATAATAAAGACACCAATAAAAACGAAATCATAAAAAATATATATACTAAAGACACGCAAAGACAGTAGTGTTCTTCCCAGGAATAAACTATTGTATGAAACGGTTTCGGCAGTTACAAGGGCAACCAACGTCCAATAGAGCATCATGAATAGGATGATTAGTGTCCATTAGTCTAGAGGGAATTAATTGTAAATAAGACTTTCAGTCAGTGCGAATTGGTAACAGGACTCTTAGGAAGAACGTTGTTAGTATATAATTGTATCAGTCCAGTTTGTATCTGATTAGTAAGGGCGGCGTTGATTCTCCTGAGAATAGAGCTGTTAACTCAGCACAAGAGGTACCCACATCCTTCCAACCGAAGTACAAGAAATGTTTCAATAGTAGCCTCACAGTATGAATACACGTAGCTGTTGTCTTGTTCTAACATAAAGTATATTATTTGCTATTATTTTTTTTGTAATTCACATCAAACACTAATAAATCAGTCGTTTATATCCCTCGCTGCTAAATAAATTATTTATACCAAACAAAAATCCAGACTCTGAGCCACTAGTAGGAGTTTCAAGTTAGAAAAATCCAATAGTGCCCAACCCGCGATATGAACCCAGGACCTTTCGATCAGCAATTGCCTTTGCAACCACTCAATCAATGAGGCAATCAAAAGTCAAAATATTGAACATACATTGGTAGCTATTTATAAATTTATTTTAAATCAAATATTGATACCACATTTCATTCGTTAATTTAGGAGTTGATAAAAC
>DWDU01000043.1:0-28515 GCA_018245575.1 Jemadia suekentonmiller | reverse complement strand
CGTAACTGGTGAAACGTGGGAGTGTTCTACACTCCTCTGCCTACCTCTTCGGGGATAACAGGCGTGATGTTACGTTACGTTATTTATATGTTTTATAAATGAATACTTATTTGTATTCCAATTTCTGTAGAGTTGTACAGTATATACTTCTCTACATAAACACCTATGTATGTTAAAATAAATTATTTAAGCATAGTTAACGAACTCTCCAATTTATGTCACCGAAAAAAACTTTTAAACGTTATTAAAAATTTCCAGATGAAAATACACTCGGTAATTGGATTATAACTGAACTTGTTTAAAAACTGTAAATTTTGTATGAATGCTTTAGTTTTACACACGGGGCGTGTTGAAAATTCCATTCCATTTACAAACTTTTTCCAGTCGTAAATCCATTGTGGACTTGCACGGAGTTATATTGCGTTCGGATTGTAATTTTCAATGATTGTAATTTTTTCTTCATTCATTTCTATTTCATGTATTATTTCAAGTCCTTACAATTAATAGATACATTTATCTTAGGACAATAATATATTGTTATATTAGTTACTTGTTAGACTGCCTGCCTCGTATTGGTTGCAAGTGCGACTGCCGATCGGGAGGTTCTGGTTTCAATTCCCGGGTCGGGCACTACTAAACTTGTCTAACTTAGATTTTTTATTAGTGGCTAAGAATCTGTATATAAGCCTGGTGTATGGCAATAGGCTCACCACCTATTATATAGTGGGACGTAAACGTAACTAGTGAAACGTGGGAATGTTCTACATTCCTCTGCCTACTTCGGAGATTACAGGCGTAATGTTACGTTTCTGTTACGTGTAAGTTGTCTACCAAAATCCCTTATTTTGTGTTAAACGTAACATCACGCCTGTAATCCCCGAAGAGGTAGGTTATTTTGTGTTACACGAAAATAAATAAATAATTTAACGTCAGTAAGCGGGTAAGGTTGAAGGAACGGTAATAATGTCGGCTCTCGCCATAACAGCTGATATTATGTCATTTGATTTTGTATCTTTATCACAGACAATCACTGAAACTGTTTATGAATAGAAAGTTTAAATCATTCCCGCATAATTTAAATCATATCTTTTATAACTAATTATCGATGCATATAAAAGCATATAGTAGTCATTTCCAATTTCATCTATAAAACTACATCCATACAAAACTATATTATAATGCATACGTTTTTATTAGCCACATACATTTTTAAACAAATCAGTTCAACATGATATTTGAACAGCCAAACTGGCAGATAACGTCGCGCTTATTAACACACACACATTATACAATGGAAAAATATTGTTATTAATATCTTAGTAACAATAAAACGTAACAAACATGCTTGTGTAATGACTATAAATAATTTCAAACAAGGAAATCGCGCCACACCGCTTAAAGAGCCGTTACAAATTAGATTTATTCGTTTTAAAAATAATTCAATTGGTTATTTTGTAGCACACACTAGATATCTCAGTACAATTACAATGAAAAACAAATTAGAATTAAATGTACATGTCATTTGTGTTTATAGAGATATTTAGTGTTTGTTACTTATCGCCTATCCTGTTAGAAACCTAGCGTGACAATATACTAATAGAGATAAATATAAAAACGTAAACGTGACATCACGCCTCTAATACCCGAAGAGGTAGGCAGAGGAATGTAGAACATTCCCACGTTTCACCAGTTACGTTTACGCCCTACTATAGAATAGGTGATGAGCCTATTGCCATGCATCGGGCACATACCAAGATAAGTATATTTAAAAAAAATTCCTATTTTTTTATTCATGTAGAGATGCACGGCAGGTCTGTAAGGATAAACATATTTGAAACTTCATACTCTCTACCTACCGGGCAGTATACGTATGCCTGGTATATGTATATGTATGTAAAATTTAAAAATTCATCTACAAACTATTAGAATACCTACATATATGAAGATTTTTGATTCTTTGAGCGATGCGGCCTACCCGTTGTCAATATTACTTGCGTGTAGACTAGTTCGTAGTTCTGTATTTAATGCGACCTGCAACAAGACTTAAGTTTACGACAGTCATTATCCTATAAAAATGTCATTAAACTATCCCATAAAACATCCCACATGAAATACTATGGTAAATTCCAAAATAATTTGAATCATATTTTTTTGCAAGATTCATAAAATAGCGATTACATTTTAATAAATAAATACCAACATAAATAAGAGAAACGCGAGGTACGTTTCGTAATTTTCATGATTGGTCTAACAGTCCCTACGTTGTATTTTTGTCTTTTTTTATTCGGGTCGTCTTCGCCACCCTGCAGAAAAGAGGGCGGAGTGAAGAGCGATCGAGATGTCTTGGTACTTTAAGTCTACTGCAAGATATAGGCCTCCCTTGGCGGATTTTTGCTCATAACACCTAATCTAGGCATACGGGGCTTGCTTGAACTTATTTATACAAATGTTGAAACTCGTCATATATATATTATAATGATAGGCGACCTTCACAATAATTGCCATCAATATTTTATTATTTCAGTATTCAATACGAATTTATTCTCATGCTGTCAAAATGTCAAGTCCATAACTTATAACTTATTGAAATTCGCCAAACAATAGAAAATATTATTAGTGACATAAAACAAATAAAAACATTATATGGTCTACTAAAATATTCTATAACTAACTTAGGTAAATTTTAAGCATGAATTTAAGTAGATTTTGACTGGCTCATTAATCGTGTTGGTTCCAAGTGCGAATGCTGATTAGGAGGTCTCGGTTCAATTTCCGGGTCGGATACTACAAAATTTTTCTAATTTAGATTTTCTAGTAGTGCCTCGGAGTATGGATATGTGCCCGGTGTATGGCAATGGACTGACCACCTATTCCATTGTGAGACGCAAACGTAACTGGGGAATAGTGGGAGTATTCTACATTCCTCTGCCTACCTCTTCGGGGGTACTGGCGTGTTTTTACGTTACGTTTACGTTTTATTTTATGAATTTATATAAAAGAAAGAAATTGTTATGAAATTTAATGATGATTTATATCATTGTACTGACAATTCTTTGTAGGTCCCACAGCTGATCACGTACTTTAGCTACAATACCACAAATCGCCTTAAAGCGTAATTTTGGAGAAACTCTGTATAGTAAAGCTTAAATTAAAACACCAAGACCACACGGTTGCGCTATAAAGAGGCTATTTACAGAAGTTGAGATGGAAAAAAGGTTGTTTCGAACGATAGGTTTTTATTTGATTTCGCTGTGTTTGCTTTGAAATTAGTCCGCGTCGGTGCCTCGCGCTGCGCCGCTTGTTTATGTCCCTGTAAACGTACTCACCGACATTAACGTACATTGGAACACAACAAGTTTTTCCATCGGACATTTATCCGACTTGTCCGATTACCGAAATGAGGATAGCACAGAACAAATAACTGTTATCGGAAGTAAGATAATTGTCTTTTCTGTCTGTTATCTGTTTATTGGTACTATCATAGATTTCTTATTACCTTTGTAATATTCGACCGCTAATGCCCTTACAATCTGTTGCTCATCTCGATTAGGACTGCTAAAGTAGCTTAGTTCATTTAGTATGCTGTTAATGAGACTTAATTTTTCAATATTTATTTGTAACACAGTACAGGAAGGCAACACTTAATAACGTTAGTTAGCGTTGTATGTGTAGCGTAAATGCAATGTCTTACTAATAATACAACTGTACACAAGACTTGTTATTGCTAAATATTTAAATTATGAAACGTGACTAATAAAAGTTAATTAACATAATTAGGTTTTTTACATCAAGCATCAGTACAGGCGTGATGATAAGTATCATAAATTTTTACTTACGTATCACATTATTATGCCAATATTAAAATTAAATACGTTTTATTTTATAACCGTATAATAACCATACGTTATACAAATTAAATATTATTAGAATTGTTTATAGATATACAGATTTTTATATATACTTAGACGTCTGCAATATTTTTTTTTATCTATGAACCGGCATAGTGTCAAGGCCAATCGGCGTAGCCACTTTTAAAAATACCATCTAAAAAAAGCTTAAAGGGTCGTACCGACCGTTGTTTTTGAAATAACGGTTAATTAAAAATAAACCAAAGGTCATAACCCTTGCCTTCGTAGAGTAGAAAAGAATCTTCCTACCCTTCAGTTATCTTTCAATTAATTTCAAGTGATACTCGAATCAGAAAAGTTTGGAAAAATTTAATAATAAATATTCCGTCAGAATTCGAAAAGTGAACGGAAGAAGAGAGTTTGTAATAACATAAACAAAAGCGGAAAGCATTTTACTTTTCAAAATTCATTTTAAAATTTTATACAATTTTATAAATATATCGTCGTAAATATTATCGGAAAGTTAGTACAAAAAATATCAATATAATTTCATTTTTGCCTTATAAAATTATAATTTAATTAAATTATCAAACACGTTTCATTAAAAAATATGGATAGCGAACATTCCGACATACATTTTAAATTTCCAAATATTCTTTTTTTATTTCATTTTCGATTAACCAATGGATGGAATTCAATAATTGAAAGCCGCCATTTTGCAATCGAATCAATGATGACCCCAAATGTAATACCTATTCCCACCCTACGTTGCAAGACCCAAGACCCACTTAGAGCGGTATAGTAATGGCCCGGGGCCCAGATGTCGCCGGATTTTTGAGACGAAATGAGCTTTCGCCTAATTTATTTTTTGCCGCCTTCTTTCCCCGAGTAAATATTGACATCATCTGTCATTTGGTTAATATGGATACGATTTTTTTTAATCAAAACAAAAGATTATTTTTCCTAGTACACACTTGGGTCTGAGGATATGGAACGAGTAATTAAACCAAAGCTTATAATGTAGGAAGGCCTCTGGGAAGAGAAAACGAGCTTAGAGGTGTTAAGTAGGTACTGCCTAGGTTATTTGGTACTAAAGAAGACATTATGAGACTTAATGGCTCGATCCATTGCATATCAGTGTTTTATATCTCAAATATAAGTTAGTGTCTATTAGAGATCAGAAACTCAAGTGTTCATAAGCGATAGTAATGACATTTCATACGTGACTAGGTGACCGTTCGTCTATTAATTATATTCTTATTAACCTAAACTATAGGTAATAACTGTAGATACTAATAAAAATATAAATTTATTTTGTTTAGAATCGCATTTAGTTGTAAGGTGTCCCTAAATTGATAAAGTGTATAATTTTTTTAAGAATACTTTATAATTGCAGTTACAGATTATGTAACCTTACATCGTCGTGAGGTAATTTAAATACATAAAAAGTTTGAATCTAAAATTTTTGAATTCTAAAGTTTATTACGTAATTTTGTTTCCCCGTGACAGTTTACATGAATTGTGTTCACTCAATGACCGAACAATGAACATTCATTCTTATCCATATAATTCAAAATTTGACAAGTCGCTCCCGAAGGTCGTATCTGAGTTTTTTGCGCCGGAACCGGACGTTTGGCCCGATGATTAGGAAATTATACGAAGGGACCGTCTTCTATATTTTTTCTCGAGTTCCTTCGTCTACGCGGCCGTTGCGGCTCGCGTCTTGCGTCTGCGCTCCACGTACTGTGACACAACACTAACTAGATTCAAACGTAAAACTATTACTATATTTAAGCAGTATGAGAAATGATTAATTATTATTAGAAAGTTATCATTTTTTCAGAGTTTTTTTGAAGATTAAACTTCTATCAGACTGTTTTATACAATTTTACAATGATTATAGAAAACCTCTAGGTACGGATACGTTCCAAATCTTTTATTTGTAATCATGAAGTCATATAGCCAATAATTCATATCTTAGACCTTAGTTTTCCTCGTGAATTTATTATGGACTAAAACGAACTCTGTGAGAATCACTGAGTGTAACGACTCTTATTACTTAGTCTTATTAGTTTTGTGTGTTTTACCTACTAGGACTTAATTTTCTATTTTCTACCACACTAGTCACAGTCGCAGATCGCAGCCGCACCGCCCGAAGCCACCATTAAGGTGTCGACGATTGGTTATTAAATCGGACTTACTGCGCCCTCTTTTAATTGTCTCGGCTTTTTTGTTCCCGAACAATTTCAATTTGAATTCGGAACGACCGAATTTTTACAATTTCGCTCAATGACATTCTTCATTCAAAGTTACGTTTAAAACATTCACCTCTACAGTTACTTGGAATTCCTTATTCAAAGTTTTAAAAAGCATTCGTGAAGAAACAACGTTGGGTTTATTTGAAAGATAAATTTAAATACACATTACAATATTGTTTGAGACTTGTTCGGACATATTTAATAATAGAGAAGCATTTATAAAGAGTCTGTTTCAGAAATATATTAATTTTAATCTACCTTCCTTAAAACCTTATGAATGAGACATTTAAAATATACTTTACGATGCTACTCTGTATCAGATTATTAATATATTGTACTCGTACATACAAGTACTACATACAAGTATACATATAAGTATGTGGTATTCTTATCACATTGCACAGTAAAAATAAACACAGTAATAAACAAAGCCAATTAAAAAAAAAACACATTATTGTCACTTTGCCATTTTATGACAAATAAGTAGTTCTACAATAAAAATGATCATAATATGCAACAATTGTTTAAGTCATAATTATTTACAAAAAAACATTTGTATTATCATACAATAGCTGAAGCCGAGTACAAATGATTGTTAATTACAGTTAGTTATTTTAAAAAATAAATAAAAGAATTCAGGAGCAAAAAAGGAACAAGATGTTTTATTTAAGTATAACAAAGAATAAAATTAATTAATGATATTAATTATACAGTGCTTTGTTTTTATTCTTCACGGGTCTTAGAGACTGGGCCCTCGACTTTTGTTCTACCATATGTTTCATTTTAGGGTTGAATTTCTTTAGATGCTTTGTTTTATAATCTACATTTTTATGCTTTTATCAATAAGAGAAATTTAGTAGTCAATTTGTTCTTTTATTATATTTGATTAATCTTTGCCTGTTTTACTGAAGGTAAACAAAATAGTACTCTACAGAGGTAGGCAGATTAGACTTCAAATAATTAATGCTGAAATCTCTAAAATGTAAATCTGTCTCAAGCAGGGCACATAATTTTTCAAATGTTAATGGACAAGACAATTTATTACATAAAAACATACTATACCTATTTATTATTTCACAAATATCATATACTAACCTTTTGAATAACATTATAACGAGATTTATTTTAAACTTGATGTTGCAGTATCGCCCTAAATTGCATAAAAATAACTTTTGTCGTAAATTAATTGAGGAACATAATTTATTCTAATGTTTTTGTTATCGTTATTAGTAAAGCTAAGTATGCAATTAACTTGTGTATAATCTTAAAATCATATTTTTCTTCGTATTTTCCCTGTAAATAAAATAAATACGTTACGAAACTAACACACGTATTCATACACTAAGTGCTTCCTTTTTTGTCAATACATCGAGGACGCCATTTGTAAAACAAAGATGGTGATTTAACATGACAATCAGCTGTGCACAATAGCCCTTGAGACAATATGAGAAAAACAGGTTTCCTGTTTCGAAATAGGTATTTGAACGTGTTTTTTTCGCATAAGTTTTTGTGCATATTGTAATAGTATATCTGTGTTAAATGTGTTTTGTAATTGAAATATATTTTAAATACAAATTACAAAAAAATATTCTAAGATCTTTGAACTTTGGTTACTTACCAAAATAATTGTATATTTGGGAAATATTTGATTAATTATTTTTGTATTCCAGGCATACAGTTTTGATAGTTTTGGTAACAAGCAAAGCACGAAGCTATAAATGGTTTATATGTTGTTTAACTTTACTTTAACCTCGCCGTCTGGATTAATCCTAAAAAGCCATAAACATTACGAACAAATTAGCAGCGGATCTAATAAAGAACAACAGATGGTGCATTTTTGGGCGCGTTTTTTACCAAAAGAAACCGGAACAAGGTCATCAATAGTGTTGTGATTTTTTACTGGATTTTCGAAACATCTGATCCCAACAGTTGCGGAGCGGGCAACAAGGATCTCGGGCACTTAAAACGTTACAATGCGAAAGGGCTTATGTAGCGTTTTGATAAGAAATTTTAGTTGAAATGTTGATAAACGTACGTTTTAAAATAATAAGATTTTTATATTACGTGTCGAAAAAAAAATGTACAAGTATATTTTTGTCCAATTACCCCGCCAACATAAAATTAGACGTCAGCGAAGGAGAGAGGGACTATAAAAAAAATCATAATAAGCTTTCATTACCTTACTTTGTCGTTGTCAAAATATCGCAAAACCGTAAAACGAAACGAAATAAAACCTTAAGTAAGTATACAAAATACGAAATATCTAAAAACGGTCACGCGAACGCTATTCCCTTAAGCCGCGTGTTCTACTGCACGTTACATACTATATGCGATGATGAAATAATAAAAAGTATTCATTTATTTATCTTTCATTAGTAACTGACAAACAAAGAGCAAGATGAAGGCGAATTATTGCTAAAAACCAATTGGTTTTTTTAGCGATTGCCAGAAATGTAACTGCTGAAACTTGGGACAGTGCTACACTGCCCTGTCTATCCCTTCAGGGTTTTCAGAACTAATGTAACGTCACGTTATCAACCGTTTAAAGACTTTACTGCAACTAGCAAGACCTTATATTTAGTGGGCATCCAGAGAAAGGTCTTAAATCAGGTAATCTTTTGAAAAAATACAAAAAATTTACACTGAATACGCTGTATTATATACTTGTGATTTTTTGTAACTGACATCGATATAGTCATATTTAATATATTCTTTTTTTCTTACAAGTCACATACTTTACGTTATATGACTTGGTATTCCTGACACCCTACCATATAAGTTACAGAATTCACGTAATTACTATATGGTGAACGTAATAACTTGATATGAACGTACGTCGTATTACATATTTGATTAGTGATAAAAATATCGTTCTGCGTTTAGCGGTTGTGAAGCAACTGCCTACGTAGAATCCTTTTTATTTTATTTTTTCAAACTCCCAACTTGCTACTTAGCGCGCTCTCATTCTTCCAAAGCCGTTTCTTTAATTAGCAACAAAGAATAGAATTGCGTGTTCCTCTTACTTTTTAATTTAATTACAGCGAGCGAAAAGACAATGGATTTAATGTATTCGGCCATTATTGTGACATGCAAATTTTTGATACGAAAAAAATGGGGCGATTTGAACAAGTACAGTTTATCTTGTTTAGAATAATAAAAAATTACAGTTTATTGTTTCGTAATTTACATTTGAAAATAATTAAATTTCGTTATATCAGTTATTTACGGATGATGTAGGTACTACTTTATTTACGGGTACCTATAGGTATTTTTTAATAAATTACAACCAGTGAATTGTGACACAAATATAATTTATTTACATTATATTTCCTCATAGTGAATTTCCGCAATCTTGTAACACTATTAATTGCCTGTTACTACTAATAGTCTTTTTTAAACAAACATGTATGTTATAAATGGGTATATAATTTTCCTTAAACCGTATGAACGGTACAGATTGAAGGCGTTTTTCATGAACAATGGATATATTACCTATGTACTCGTATGTACCATATAGTTCTATATGGGTACAAGTAGTTATAATTTTTACAGCATTATATTTATCTCCCTTATCACATTTGATATGTGAGGAATAGGGACGGATTGTTCGATACGCAATGGCACTAGAATTGCCACGGAACGTTTAAGTAATAAAGTCTAATAATTTATTAATTGGACATTATTAAGTTCATTATCTGAAATTTCGACGCATAGACAAATCGAGGTGTGGTTGCCTGTGGTATTTAGCCATAAACAAGTTAACCCTCGTCTCAAAGGTCAAGACGGCACGCAACCGAACTGCGTTATACTTCCAACGGAATGTAACCTACAAGTTGTATCCTTACATATTACTCAGGTTACATTATCTTTTTTCCGTCCATCCCAAATACGTGCTGTAATTTTGTGTTCTATTTTTATATTTTAAATTTGGTACTAGTTTCAGTTATATTTTAATTAAGAATGTCATTATTTTGTTTCATGTGAATTTAAGCGTTATAATATTTTATTAAGTTTTACTTTATAACACGACTAGATGTTGAATTAAATGTTAATAAATATACATGACGTAAGCAATAAACAATGATAGCATAAAATAACGTTATATAAGTTTCATGAGCGTCATTTAATTATTACGAAGTCTTTAAAGCGACTTATATATGTAATTATTTCTGTTTACTCTCTGTTAAAATTGAATAATCGTAAATTAATCTTTAAATGCTATTTGCTAACAAGTTTAGATGAGTATTAAACTATATACCGACTTCACTCACCTACATTTTTTACGTCTTCGCTACAATCGATCTCGAAATGGACTGTAACTATTCGGACCATCTCGAAAAAACTAATTTAATAATATGTATATTGTGAATGTCTCAAGAAACATTTAATACTAAAGTAGCGCAGTCCGATGTTACGCAAAGCTCGCTTTATCTGCTGTCCGTACAGAGGTAGCGTGGTGCACACACATAGGTATTTTTGCAACCAGTCCGGAGCGGTATTGCACGGTCCCGTTAACCGCCGGCTGATGCAACTTTTGATGTCTATAATAACATAATCCTGTACATATCTGCTAACACTGACCGGATTCTCATAACGAATGTGGCCAGTAATCTAATATCGCTTTTTCTTATATCTTCTGCCCTGAATTCCGGTAAATCGTCCTAACTAGAGATTTTGTGCTTTATTAGTTTTGTAATCGGGATGTAAAGTTCTAAGCCTTTTAGGGATGTGTGTTATTAATAAGCCAGCATACTTAGTTAGATTAATAATGTCATTTTGTCCACAACATGGTCAAAGTCTTAGCTCTTAATAGCTTAGGTCTTAAATAACACCGCATTTTATTTTGAAAATAAAGTAAGTAGAAAACGTGTAATAAATATAATAAAATCAAAAACTGGAGCCTCCCTCCAACAAAAAGTATAGCGAAGATGTTCGTCTTCTTTGACCTCCGCCCTAACAAGCGAAAAACGCGCCTAAGTTTTTTCGCTTAATTTGAACTCAAAAGATACTCGAGATAATTGCTCTTCGCTCCTTTCAATCCCGAATAAATCGAACCCATTTCTGAACGAAAGCAATTTTCCCTATTTTTTGGCATTCCTCAGAATCCGCCATTGTAAGGAAAGAATCGGTGATTAAAATTCAATTTTCGAACAATTCAATGTGGGGATGATCACGCTGCATTTTAATTGGTTGGAACATTTTGGCGCCAATTGTTTTGACAGATCTGATTGTTTAATTTTTCAATGTCTTATTCAAATCAGCATGTAAAATAAAAGGGGAATATTCCTCAATTTGATTACAATTAAATTTCAAATACTAACTCTGATGTTCTGAAAAGAAATATAAAAATACATAGTAAACGAAAACCAATTTAATTAAAATATCATCAGTCTAACCGTGTTAGTCGACATTATTGTTTATAGGTAATAATAGTAGCTCTCTATTTTATTCCGAAAATAAAAACAAATGCCATATGCAACGCAATTCATCAAATTAGCCACGACACAGCCGGTCAACGATTTCCGAGCACAAAAAATTAAAAAAGAACTCAACCCTTCCTTTGGCGCGTCAAAAATGACTCTCAAACATAGGGCTCGGACACAATGGCCCCCGGAAGATGTTTCGTACCTGTGATAAAATAAAAGCGTAAAAATTTACATAATAATGGTGTCGGAACTATTATTTCGGGTGATATTGGCTAACAAATGCGCATGGACAGCTGCGGGCCATTTTTTTTTCGCGGGTCATTGTCCAGAATTCTTTGTTTAAAAGAGTAAGGTCACAACCCTTAAGTTGCCAGCTTTGGACCCCGACGAACAATGCGGTGAAATTTTACGGTTTGTTTTCGTTGTTATTATTATATCTGTGTGTTTCGTAACGGTCGTGAATTGATCTGGTCTAATAAATAATATTATTATTGTTATTACTATTTACAAAATATTATCAAAACGTCACCAAATGTATGGACTAAATATTAAATATTAATAATAAGACATACAATTGGGATAAAGTGTGAGTAAATCACAAATCATTTGTGTAGGTATACCTGATTTTTGTCAACTTGAACATATTATTAAATGTCAAAAATGTTTTAGATTAAAGATCCGAAAAAAAAATTTGATTTCCAAATTCCTACATTGGTAAACTATATCTACTAATTCCAAACCAAACATGATATTACCATTTGTTATGACTTCGAAAAACGTTACGAATTCGCCCTGCAATTTCTATTATTAACCCGTCGCGAAACTATAGAATTATTAATTAAACAGTTATAAAAAAGTAATACAGATTGACACACCGGACCCTTCACGGTGCCGAGCAGGTAATCGAAGGGTTAACGAATAATGCTTCCGGATAAAAACAAAAAAAATACGTAGAGGGTTAATTTCAAATGAGATATTTATGAGTCAGTATTATGTTACAGCATTTTGTCTTCAACGGTCAGCAGTTGGAATATTCCCCGTTAACGGATGCGGGAATTTAATAGAATTGCCTAACTGCTTGTGACGTGGGGAATTAATGTGTTACTAGCAATTGAATTAAAGCATTTTTTTCTTCATTTCAATATTTCCTATTTCATTAATAAAAGTGTATATCTGTCTTTTCCCAATCCATTCCATTATTTTTAATTACATTGAGGGAAATCATTTTTCTCTTCGTATTATACAAATAGCGAAAGTTTAGAGAATGGTCGATACTTGGTTATTACATAATGATAATATGATCTGTAAGTAGGTATCTGACAGAAAATTTTGATCAGTTTTCGTTTCTACCTATATTACAGACAACTAAGTTATTATGTCGTGCCTAAGCGTATGACAAATGACTTGTATATAGTAAGTTTTGTAGAGATGATCTTCTTCTGGCAATCAAAACCTGAATAGAGAGACTTATTAATTTATATTATATGTTCATTTCCGAAACATTTATTTGTACAAACTATTTTTCATTTATGTATTATCCTATAAAGCTATTAGCTATATAAAAAAAATCCAAATAGTAATTTTTAAGAATAGATATTAGTACATAATAATTACTTAAAATAGCTTGCCTCGTTGGTCGTGTTGCTTGCAAGCGCGACTGCCAATTAAGACGTTCTGACTTCATATCCCGGTTCGGGTACTATTGAATTTTTCTAACTTAGATTTGACTGCCTCGTTGGTCGTGTTGGTTGCAAATGCGACTGCCGATCAGAAGATCTTGGGTTCAATTCCCGGTTCGAGCACTACAATTTTTTTCTAATTTAGATTGTTTAGTAGTGGCTCGGAGTCTGAATAGTGGAGTTCCATAGTGGGACTTAAACGTAACGGGTGAAACGTGGGAATTTTCTACAATCTTCTGCCTACCTCTTCGGGGATTACAGGCGTGATATTACGTTATTGTTAGTATTTGTATCAGGCGTGTGACAATACGCCCTTTTCATCCCTTTTGTCTTGCCATCACTCCCTTGTCATCACTCCCTTCGGAGAAACGTAACGTTATATTATGTAATTATTATATAACCATTCAATAGAGTAAAAACAAGAGACTAAGAAGGACAATCGGGTTCAATTATATTAAAACTTACAACTTGGTCGCCAGCAAACGACGCACTCTGATCGAACTTCAATAGAGCAACGGCTATATCGGACTTTTGTTTTATTTGTCTTTGCAATACTCAAGCACTTTTCACTCACCAGCGTGATTATTAAAATCATCATCCTCTTTCATTCACTTATTGATCTAATCGTTTGAAAACATAATTAATAATTTAATTTTGTCTATCCCTATTCTGTAAATTAGCCTCTGTTTCACTTTTTTTGATTTTAAGGTTGTTAGAAGCATAAAATGAGACATAATAGTTGTTCGCAAATATGTTAGAACAATAACTGGCAATACTGACTGGCCCGCGTGTAAGCTGACTCTACAAGGAGCTGATGTATATTAACTCTAGTAGTAAACATGTATTAATCAAAATGTTGTGTACATCTCTATTGGCAGAAAATCGTCAGAAATGTGAACTTCACATCACGCCTGCAATCTGCGAATGTATTCAAAAGAGTGTATTTTACTTCCACGTGTCTCTTGTTAAAACGTTTAATAATAACCAGTAAACTTTCAGTAAAAAATAAAACGTTTAGTAAAAATCAAGCCCTCTATCATTTCATTCTTATTTTTTTTGCCATTACATCCCTTAATGAATATGATAAAACGAAATAAATAACAATAACAAAGAGTACTGAAACTGTTAAATTTAGTGCGCCAGCGATTTCATACATGTTCAAAACCGATCATGTTCAAATTTATAAAATAATATTCAAACATTTGAAAAACGAACGGCTGAGCCGAAGAGAAAAACGTTTGATAAAAATGAATCTCTAATCGAAACTTGATCTGAATTTTTTAAATCGTCGAAACGATTTGAAATGTCTTTTCGGATTTAAAGTCAGAGTAGAGCGCACAGACAAGGGGAATAAAAATAATTGTAGAGTCTTAGGTAACATGCTGTCGTTTACACTGTCTTAGCCTCCAGGGCTGCGTGTGCTATACTTTCTATCAAATAACTCGTGCCGCAAATCAAATCGTATAGATATAAATTTGCATCATTCGCCAATTACTTATTTGCATCAGGTCTATGACGAAGTATTTGGGACTTGTTGCTCTCTGCCTACCCCGTATAGGACCTGGCGTGAAATGTAAAATTTTATTAATATAATGTTGTGCAAGTAATTTTATAATCATTTAAAAAACACCGTAAAAGTATATATGTATTTTGGGGCCAAGTTTAATTGGTTCAGTACTTACTTGTATATTTATATCTCGTATTGCTAGCTACACCTTTTTCTTCTTGAGATGACCAAGACGTTATTAAGTTCTAGGGCACGTGAATGTGATTATTGAGAACTTTTCTAAGTATATGGGTGGTTGGTGAAGGAAAAAATTGGTTTGGGTGCAGAAATGTACCGTAGTAGTTGAATAGAAATACAGGAACATTAAAACTCGCAAAACGACTTGCAATTGCATTCGCTGAAACAGATTTAACCGGACTGTAGCGAGCTGTACGGTATAAAAAAATCGCGAACTACACGTTAAGATAAGGTTGAAACTAAGTGGAGAAGTCGTTAGCGGCAACCCTAGCACAAGTTCGGGAAAACTTGCCAACTAGTTTTGTTCCTTTTGCATTTTTCTCGGCACAAAACGCTTATTTTTTTTTATTCCTTTTCTTTTCTCCGTTTTCCTCCGCCCGCTTGAATCTTTTTACTCCTCTAGAGCCGTGTACCCTTTTCAGGAGTTGGCTAGCTATCTTTCTTAACTTGACTGTTTGGAACAGTGATGGTATGGAGTTTCCTTAATTTCCAATACATTTTTACCGAATTAATTTTAAAGTAATTTTATTGACATTTACAAACTAAGCGTTTGATATAACATTATACAGTCTGATTACTAAATACAAAATAATTATTAATAAAGAAAGATAAACATTATTAGGCGCTAAACATCATTAACTTTCTAAAACAATAGTAATTGCCCTAATTCACATCAATTGAAACCATTTTTTACATGCGTGTATAATATAAAAGTAACAAGGAGTTATTCAGACTCTTTAGTATTAAGATTGAAGTTACGTATAAGCGCCCATATTTTGTCTCGAATAGGACTGAGACGTCAGACATATACCTAATAAATGCATCGCTACAACTGAAATAGCTTGACGCATCTAGCGGATGACTAAGGACAACATACTACATAATTATTACTATCAACAGAAACTACATAATTATTACTGAAAAACAGCAAAACTATAGTACGAAATCACCGAGTGATATAAGTACACCTTACATAGATCTTCCAACACCGATGTCTATGTTGAGTTGTCGCTTCAGTTGAAAATCATAACCCTTAAAGTTTTGTATGGACCTAATTTGATCCCGTTCACCCTCCGTACGTAGCGACGTCCGTCTATAGATAGGTGCAGCAAATACTGCATTGTAGTAATATGTACCTATAGTGCGGCTACGTGCGCCGTACCCACGTCGGATTATAGTCGGAGTGTAACGAGCCTTATATGATTTTCCGATGTCCAGTATTACAAAAAATAATGACTTGAATGAAGATTCTAAATATGTTCCATTCTACAATTCTAGTCGGGCCATCCCCAAAAAGAATGCGTGACTTAAGCCGTTACGTACACAATCATGTGTTCTAAAAATGTGTTAGAGCATTTCGTACGTAGTGTGTTATATATTGTTGCTATCATATTGATTGTTAAAATACAATTTACCCTAGCTTGTTCCGTTATGTATAAAACACATTTGAGTCTTTGAACAATCCGCAATTACTTTTTGTAGAAGCGGTACAAAGGAGTCTCCATGGAGTTCTTTGCTCGTCGAAAACTCCTTTAAGTTTTTATTTGACCACTGAAGCATTCGCGAGATAGCACCGCGGTGAAAATTAAAAAAAAGAAGCACTTGGAAAAATAAGGAATCCGCTCGGAATAAAACTTTGTTACACCGTGAGAAGGGGCGCTTGGAGCAACACTTTTATTGCATCTTATTAACTTTGTCATTCTTTCGTAATTTTTATTCATTTACCAAAGATTTCTGTGAGTTTGAGTACCTACACAAAGCGCTCCGAGGACGGTTTATAACTCGCTTATTGAATTGAACAAAATGGCGGACAATATGCATACATTTAGCGAGACATCAATATTGGACAAATTTCGCCCGCTCGACGCAGGTGGAATACTATTATATTTTTTTCATGCCCGCCGCCTCCCCAAATAGTTGGGGGCCGGGGGAGTTAGTTGATAGTTGGGGAGTGCGTGACCCCACCCTGTCGCCCCCGCCCGCCCCCATGCGGGTGGCGCCCCCGCGACCCCACACGCGGGACATGCACTCACCATGCGAGCCTGCACAATTTCAGGCCCAATAATTTAAATTTCCGATCGGTTTGATTAATGAAATATTAATGTTATGTATTTCAACGCTATAGGTACTATATGCTGGTTTGTACCAAATTATAATTACGATCATGTTGTGTGTTAAGCAATGGAATATGTACATAGAGATAATTTATATGAATAAATTAATTGCGGTTTTAGTGTGTTAGACAGTCTTTGTAGGTAAAATAATAATTGCTAGTTGCGTTTTGTTGAACATTGCAACCTACGTAGCATTGTTTAGTTGGCGAAATACATTTAGGTACAGCCGTCACTCGTAGGTAGGTACTTCACCTATCTATTCTATACTTATACACAAGAAAGATAATAAATATTTTATAAAACAAAATGTAGCTTACTGTATAGGTGCTTTGTTGTCAATGTGTACTTTAATTTCTGAATTATAAATAAGTATTCGAAACAATTAATGACCAAATTTTCCGCCAGACAAATAATATCTCATCCGTCGACGGTTAGGTATATAACCTAATGACAAAATATTTCAAAATTAGCTAGCAGGATCATCAATCAGAGTAAAGCTAAATCACACGCGTTATTATCACTGAAAACATGCAAGAATTATTCGTATACAAGTCAAAATGGCGGTGCGTTCCAAATTCAAAAATAAATGCGAGGCGCGCCGTCGGCCGTCGTTTTAAAATCGACGTGCAACGGGCAACGTTGAAAAGATAAAATTACTTTTAATTTGACATATTATTTTATGCTTGTATAAAGTTTTTTTTTTTGGAAAACTGTTATTTTTTAAATTGTATGTTTTTTTGCACTGAAGTTGTGTAGCGTTGATAACATAATGGCAAAATGTAACGTTTTTTTGACATCCCTGTACAATTAAATCTATGAAACCATTGAAAAAGTAAACTATTGAAAACATTATGTAGGTATTTACCGGTTGAGTAGTCATTATATTCTGTATGAATATTATAACTGTGAAAGTTACTCTTTCTGCTACGCTTTCACGCTTAACCTATGTTGATGTTATTTAATATTTAGACATTTTGTACTCCAATGCAGAATATGGAAATTTTTCACATATTGTAAGAAATGTACCTACTATTTATATAATATTTTATAGTAACGATACATTCATCATCAATTCTTTTACGATTCCACCGTTTGAAACCGGTCTTCACGCCTCATGCGAGGGGTCACACTCTTTCACGTTGATCATTGTGAATTGACAGACTTCAAATTCCTTGGAGAATGGTTTTCGTATGGATTTTACTTGTAAAGGGATGTCAATTAATATTTGAAAATGTAACTATTTAATAAATATAACTTCATAGAACCAGTTAGGTACTTTCAATAAAAAAATATCTGAAGGAGTAAAGCAATATAGTGTTTTATTTAAATAGTTTCATTTAAATTTATATATAATTAGGTAGGTACGTATAGTCTGCATAAATGTTATGATACATTTAATTTCAATTCTATTTTAGTCTTTGAAGTTAAAAGGCAAATATTGAAAACTTTTAACTGCTTTCAAATAAAGCTAGAACAGCTATCGGAATCTAGGTTCCCGGCAGAGTGAAGCCTACGCACTGGATTTACATACAAAAGTGCTTCCCTATACACGCCTGCCTTTCGACTTCGGCGTGGGCCGGTGTTCTCAGCTTTCTAAAGTAAATCTATTTAACGAAAAGTAACAATATTAAAAAAATATTATATACTGTTAATAATTCATACGTAGATGAGAAAGCACTAGACATTTTATATTGCTTTAGACGAGTTGCAATCACAATTATAATTTTTTGAAACTTGCATTTATAATTTAAATATTTCATTGCTCCGGAATGAATGGAACCCTATCTAAGTCTGTAATAGATGAAGCTTTAGACCCTAAGGCCCAAGTGGCCTAATGCTTCAGACACTGTAGAACTGGCGTTTTGCCAATCGCGCCCCTTAAATGAACCCATAGCAGCAAGCACCGCTGCTTACCGGCAAAAATAAGTTTGATATTATAACTGTCTTAAAATATTACATAGTATTTTTATTCGCTGTTCGTTTGAATAGAAATAGGTTTGCGCAGGAAAAGCAAAGTTATCGGAGAAAAGCACATATTTTAGTTCCAAATATATTATAATTCGACATTATAATTAGGATTACATTCTGTTTCTGCCTCTATACAGTGGTCCTATGTACGATTAAAGTAAAAATGACTTTTTATTAAATATACAGATTATATAACACCATAAATAAATTTTATGTGTCAAAAGTAATAAAAATACTTTGTAATTATAATACGTTATAATACACCATCACACTGCCTCGGTGACTTCTGACACCCTCATCAGCCAGTATCTGGCCTACTTGATAATTGTAATAATATCAAACGTTTTGTAACGGACCAGAAACAAATGGACACGATTTGTATCCCTTATCCAATTAAACCTTTCTCTCTTCCTCTGTACACCAACAGAAGGTTATTTAAAAACGATTATCAATCAACAAAGTTACGGGACACAATCAATAGTTACCGTAACTAGGGTGCGAACACGCATTCCAATTGGAGACCTTTGATATATTTTATCTGTCGTTCTCAATTGCCGCTATCTGTATTCTGTTAGAATTACTTAAAGATAAAAAAGATTACAACATTGTTCTGTCAATTTTGCTATACTTATTGCTATATTATTTATTATACGTATTGAGTGTGTAAAATGTAAAAATAATTCTCACAAATTCCATCGCAATGTAAAAAAAGCGCGTCCGTGTGCTTATAGTAAGCTGTGCCGTCGTAAGAATAAAATGTTTCTAAATTTAAATAATTCCAGTTGGAAAAGATTCTTATTTCGAATATTTAATTCATAATTTTAATTGCGAGTACAAATTTCAAATGTCTAACTTAGCTTGCAATATCTCTGAATACATTTTCGATATTCCCGCGCGAATTAAAACCGATAAATATTATTACAATCTCAGTAGATACCATCCTTTAACCAACGTGCATCGTTCAAACTGTGCTAAGGCAAACGCCTTTCCCTTCTCTACATTTATTCATAGAGAAATAACAAAAATAACCATAGTCAACACTGGCCACTCAACTCTGAACCGCCGCGTCTCTTTCATCTTTGACATTACAGACCATTCCGGGGTATTTATGATCGAAACGAGGGCTCAAGTTACATCGGAGGCTCTTACGCGTAGGTTGTATAGCTTGAAAAATGGTTGCTTGGCTACAATAGTATAGAGAACGGTGAACCCGGAAGAAATATTTGCCATGGACAAGATTTAATCTGTGCTCTGCCGAGATCTTTTTAGATACTATGTGCGTAGATGAGAGAAATGGCACGATTAGAAATGGCGGGAGCCTCTGATGATTGCGTGTAAATTTTTAGTAAATTATTTCCTCATTCAGCATTTGTAGTAACACAATAGCTATATTTTCTTCTTACATAAAACTGCACAATGAATGAAATATGTAACTTTCTAATGACTTGGCAGAATACAGATAGAGAATCTTTGCTTAGCACTCGTAAAGATAACTTAAGGGATGTTAAAATAACTTTCACATAATTTGCATTGTAATGTCATTGACTTGACGTTTCAAAGTATTGTAATATTAATTATAATAAAATGGGAAAGTACACAACGTGTACAATAAAATGTGTGTAAGTATATATAATTTTAATCGTTTAAATATAAGAAAGTATTTTTTAAAATTGAACAAATAATGTTTAGCAATGAATAATATAATATTATTTAATAATTACTTAAATCTTTAATATGAACACAGAACGAAAAAAACATTCTTTTTTTAAATTTGAAACGTCTTGATACCAATTTGTTTATTGTCGCAGTTTATTGTAAGTTGTTGCGTTACACACATACACTATTGTAACAATATTATAACTTTTATATTTAGAACAGAACAGATATGGTCCAGTTTCATAATGAGTATCGTTTTACGGTAACACGATCGAGAGATAGATGCACGGACGTTGATTGATATAACGCAGAATGAATTTTAAATTATATTATAATACTTGTAATTTAGTTTTTATGTAATAGATAAAATTAATACATAAAAATAAAATTACATTTTTTTCGATACTTCCATTATGAGCTTGAAATTAAATTATATAGAAATATGTGCCTGTTATCGACTTATTAATTTGATAATTTTATTATATACTCATTACATTCTTCAATTATTTTACCGCAATTAAATATTTCATTGCACAGAATACTATTTGAAATAGTATAGTTGTTAAATACATATTTATGTATAATATAATGCTCCAATAGGTCCGTATCGTGTCACATCAATCAGTCCTACGAAATGTAATAAATAATAACAAATGTAATCATAAGTAGGTGCAATCAAATAACTCGAGATAGTGTCCGCTCATAAAAGAACGATCTCTGTGGCCGCACCCCATTTAAATGGTACCAATAATTTACCAACTTTTACTCGACTCGTAAAATAGTAAGCGTAATACTGAGGACCGTTAGGACCAATCGCCCATAGTAATATTTCCATGCTGTGTCAAACGCACTGGCCATATATCTGGTCGCATCTAGGAAATAATTCTACAATATCTTTTGCTTACGAATGCCCGCGTGTGCATACGCATTCTTCACAAACATGCAAAAACACAACCACACGCAAACGCGAGGGCCGTACCACACTGGGGCCAGCGCATGTGTGAGTGTGTGAGCGTGTGCCAGTGTGCGTGCGTTCAATGACCTATGCATTTGCTTGGCGTACAGGCTAAAAGTATGCATTCGTTTTATTATGGTCTTATTTTAAAAATGGTCCGCTCCGTTCGGTTGGGTTAGGTCGCGGTTGAGATTTTTGGCGCCATTTAGGTCTCGGTGACTGCCAGGTCCTTGACCTTTTGTTACGTAACAGTGTACCAATTTCGATTTTATTTATCCTTTTGTTCATTTATGTTTAAGCGATGCTATGACTTCACTTTAACGTACCGTCAGCGAAAAATTTTGCTGCGTTTTTTTTTCTAACCCAAAAAACAATCATTTTTTGTCTGACCCATTTGGTGCTCTTCATAGGCACAGTGACTGACTCGTTGCGTAATAATGACTGCAGTTAAAGTCATAATCCTACCATATTATATATGGTGCAGACCATGTTTAATCATGCATCTAGAATACTTACATTTACTAATTTATAGAAAGTTATTATTACTCTCGTGTACAAGAGATCATAACTACCTAATTATAATCCCCTGTAGGTACTCACATATCTTTATAATAATTCATCTCTGTTTTGCATTAACATTCGTTTTAAGCGAATGAGCCGCTGATTGTGGTTTGTTATTAGCAGCCACTATGTCCCTCTGAATACATGAATGTGACGTCAATAAAGTCCAGAATACTTCCATTTCTAAAGAGCATTAGGAAAATACCTCCATACTTCTATGTACTAATTTATCATACTATGTAACTTAATTACAATCAGATATTTACTGTATTATTTTTAAATTTTTTTGATGTCTGTGTTTAATCAAAAATGTACTTGAAATTGTGTTAATAAAATTAGATTTGCAAGTAACCTAAAAAATGGTTTCAATATCGTAACCATTTTTCTTTCCATTGAATTGGAACTAAAAAGTAATAAGATATTTGATGAAATATAAACGAATTTTATACTCATATTATATCCAATTAATATCTTATTAGGTTTAATACGTGAAAGTCAACCTGTGGTCACACGTAGGAAGTGTAGTCGCAAAACAAAGAAACGGGTTCTATCAGCACCAAGGTGACCAAAACACGAGAAGATAATAGAAAGAAGCAAATAACTGTGAGCATTTAAAATGAAATACATCATTAGAATTAGAATTTTTTTCACTACACGTCTGTCGACTTGACCTTATTCGATTTTCGAATTTGCTAATTTGAATTTACAAATGCTCTTTTAAATTCAATTAAAATTATATATTAACTAAATATAAAATTTGACAATAAATGTTACACATTAATTAAATACATATTAAAATATAAAACAGTTAGACTTATATAATTTTTACTGTCTTATAAATGCGGTCTGGAAATACATTAAAAAAAATCATTTTAAATTTCGAAATTGATTTGAAAGGAATTGTAATATTCGTTCATTGACAACATTCGTTCGACCACCTAAATACATCTACCATCTAAATACATCATATAATATTCAGTTACTATAATTATATCACAACATGTTATTACCGTTAGTTTCAACATCGAGATCAAAGACACTGGAATAAACTAATGATAAACGATGTCCCCAAATGTGCTTAGATTTATACCAGTTATTACCACTTTTAAAGAAGGAATCATCAAAAGGAATTGTTAATATAAACGTATGTACGTGATATGAATATGTGTGTATATATGCATTTGATTATTACGATGAAGGATGGACCTACCACTAGTTGTCTCCGTTATCCTGGGTTAACGGGGAGATAAGCCATCAAGTATTATACATATACCTAATAGTTTAAATACCTAATAGTTTAAACTGTTACACAAAAATAAATGTTCATTACATTAGTGTTAAAAGAAAATCTGTATGGAAAAAGTATAATTTTTTAGCCTATACACCAATCCAGTCACTTCAGCAAATTGATGACACATTATTTAACCAACTGCTCAGTTGAGAAGTGGAACGTACTTACGCAATCTGTGGCTCGAGACTTACAGTACTGCAATGTTCTGGAGTAGATACACATACAACGCGTAGCGCGATCGAGACTTATGATTGTAGAGTTAGAAATGAGTAGACATGCCCGGTTTTTAAAAAATTTCTTTTATATTGTGTTCTTTTATATTAACTGCTGAAACGTGAGAGGGTCCTAAACTCTTCTGCCTACCATATTAAGTACTTACCGGTGTGATTTTACGGCGTTAGTTTTTGTTATATAATTTCCTATCTCTTTGCCTTTTGAAGTGTCTTGCTAGCAGAGTTTAGTATTATATTTAACAATTAAATAGGACATATTACGAAGTAGCGGCAAATTATGTGTCCAAAAAGACAAGATGGTATATAAGTTGTGTCGAGTATACATATTGTGAATATTGGGAGTAAATTAGGTTTAATAAAATCTTCAGTAAATAGCTACATAATATATAATTAAAAAGCCTCAAATCGAAATATATTTCGTTCATATAATTTAAAATATACGTTGTATAAATGTTTTCTAATTTAATTTCTACTACTACTCTTGAAATCCCCACAACTAAACCAATATCTTTGTTCCAGGTGAGCGCCCCTACAAATGTCATCTCCCGGACTGTGGGCGTGCGTTCATCCAGCTCTCCAATCTGCAGCAACACCTCAGAAACCACGATGCCCAGGTAGAGCGCGCCAAGAACAGACCATTCCACTGTAACATATGTGGCAAAGGCTTTGCCACTGAGAGCAGCTTGAGAACCCACACCGCGAAGGTCAGTATCTAATGAAAATACTGAATCCTTTAAATGCCCTTTTCCTTAACGTGCAACTTAAATTTGTGAACAAGAAATATACGAACCATCGTAATTCCTTGCATAAACAAAAACTCAAGCTTCTAAATTATTTACAACTATAATATATTATCTTAAATAATTAATGTGACAATCATATTATATCAAATATTATTCAATTAAGATTACTCATAATTATATAATAAGTAGTCAAAAAATAATTGAATGAAGTGTAATTACTGACAAAAATTATAAGTATTGGCAGAACATTCCTTGTATGTTTAGAGAACAACAAAAAATGTTGTCGATATTTGTATTACTTTTTATAAAAATGGGTTGGTTTAGCTGAGACTATCTTAAAAGTTTTGTAACTGATGACTGTTGCAAATCTGATATAGCAAATAATTGACAAAAATTCATAATTACGTTACGAAAAACTTTCTGCCTACATACTCGTATTTCTATTAATAATTGCATAGGACTATTATCACCTTTTATTATCTAAATGCTAACTTGAGTAGTTCTTTCAAGTTTTGTTAATATACGAGTATAACTAAATGGGATATTATAGATTTGCTTCTGTAATTAATATTAAGTCAGAATTGTTCTCAAGCTTTAAGTTCAGAAATTATAAAGAAAACTTTGTCCAAATTTTTAGCTTGAACTATATAAAATGTTAAAAATTGAAAAAAATATTTGCTCTGCAAAAGCAAATAGCAAATTTATTGTCTTTACTACAAAGTAATATAGCAAAAATTATATCTTAATACATTTATGAACACCGTTTCAACATTTTGGCTGAGATTGAAACGATTTGATTTTTTTAATATTTGAACATTGGCCAATTATAATTTTGTATGTTTTTCGAAATTACATTTAACTAAATTCCTTTTGGCGAGTTATTTATGATTTGTTACATTTATTATATTTTTCAAAATTCCCTTTGAATGTTATGTATTGTGTTTCTTTATGACGATGCTAATGTATGCACTGCTATGCCCCCAACGCCGTCCCGGTGGAGTAGGAGCTTCAGCTGCACCTTGGTGTTTTGCAGCAACACGCAGCTCTCATGATCGGAGGGGCAACTGCCACGCCTTGTCCCATTTGCCACAAGGTCGTTTTCGGTGGCGAAGCTTTAGTTGAACACATGAAGAACACACATAAGGACCCGAACGCGTCCGGCGTTGCCAGTAAGTTTCCGGGCGGGCCGTCCGGTTTTTTCGGTGCAAAAGAACCAGTATCTATCAACCATAGATACCGTTTCTTTATTTTCTAGGAGGTAATTAGTTAAGGCTAGATTAAGTCGTCTCCTCTGTTATGAGTGTTGAGAAAATTTTTGACAACGGCGAATCATGTTGCCGAAGATAGAACAATCTAATCGGCCAATTCACGAAACACTTTTACAGCTGAGACTGTAGCTTTAAGCTCAGTCACTGGAAGTCTCGTAAATATAATTTTTTCAAAGTCATAAAACGCCCACAACGGACGCTATCTTAAGTAAAGATACATTCCAATGTTTGCCAGGTGAATATGGCTATAGAGCTTCCAGCTGACACAAAGCCGCAAGGGGTGTTGGTTTTAATAAATCGACGAATCAGAAAAGTATCGTTTCCACAAATCTTAGTTAACTAGATAAGTAAGAGAGCCATCAGAGGGTTCGCTTGTTATTGTTACAGCATTATTGGAAGGGTATATTGTTTTGCAAACATTTCATGTTTCTAACGACCGATTCCTCGGATGGCTTGCCAACTTTATTATCATAACATGTTTTGTTTATACATCTTATAGTTGCGTTTTCCATATTTTCAACAGCGCCAACATCGCTGCCGTTAATTGATTTGTGTTTTGGTTTTTGTTCACAAGTTTTATTTATTCGAGTTTCACTAGTTAATAATGTCAAAGGACGAGGTTTCGTTAAATGTTTCTCTGACTCCCCTTATAACTCTATTCACTCTAAAGTCAACAATTGCACCCCTAAAGGTTTTTCCCGCAGAATGCCCTCCATTTTAGAAACGTTTAAAGGAAACTCGTTCTTCTGCCGTCTACACTAACAACGGAACTAACCGGTTTGTTTTTTTTTCTCCCTCCTGTAACCCACTAACCTGCCAATCCTTATCCTGGTGATGCCGGTGAAGGTCCGCCTGCCACATCACCGTACCCGGCGCAAGCTAAACCAACTGACCCTTATGTAGCGAAGCGGAGGACTGCCAACCACCCGTGTCCGGTCTGTGGGAAACACTATGTGAACGAGGGCTCCCTGAGGAAGCACCTCGCCTGCCATCCAGAGACTCAGTTAACTAGCAGCCTTCGAATGTGGCCCTGTTCTGTATGCCAGGCGGTGTTCACACACGAAAGCGGTAAGCTTACATTTTGCTCCTTTTTCTTTAGCTTTTGTTTCTTGTTCAATCGCTCGGATAATTATAGGATGTACAAAGCCAATAAAAGCCATAATTTGCATTAATATGGTTTGGATAATCATTAAATTTATGAATATGATTATTGGTAAAATAAAAATTATTGAGTTGTATATATTCGATTCAAAGAAATGCACTGAATGTAATTTTAAAAAATAAGTCAACTAGATACCTGCTAAGATTGTAGAGAATTATAGTATAAATAGGAAGTTTATAAGAATTCCGCTCATATATAACGTATTGACAAGAAGTAACACTACAATTGCTTAAAAGTCTATCTTAGGTGTTACTCAATGGGTACTAATTACAATGACAACATTTTCAGGACTTCTCTCCCACATGGAGCATATGAGAATGGAGCCGAAACATCAGTTCGCTGCACAGTACGTGCTCTCGCGAGCGGCCGCCGAGCGCCGCGAGCGCGACATCCTGGCCGCCGTGTCGGCCTCCGCGGGCGGCTCGGGGCTGCTGAACCTGGCGCCGCCCTCGCCCGCGCACTCCGACTCCTCGTCCAACGGCCGCCTGTCCTCGTCGGCCGGCTCCGAGGCGGGCGCCGCCGTCAACAAGCTAACCGACCTGCTCCGGTCCGCCAACAACGGCCACCAAGCGTACGGAGACGAGCGCGTCGCGGCGATCGCCGCAGCCGCTGCCAACATGATGGCGCAACCCGGGGAGGGGTCCAATGCAGTGCAAGTCGCCGCCGCTAACTTAGTATCGGCGATGCGCCAGCAGCTGGCGAGGGAGCCCCCGGTGCAGCCTCCGCCGGACACCCCTCCGGCACCCACAGAAGCGGCGCTGAGGATTCAACAGGCAGAAGCATTGCTCCGAAGTCAAGCCGAGGCTTTACGATTAGCTGTATCGCAAGCTGCGGCAGCTCAGGCTCAAGCTCAGGCTCAGGCTCAAGCGCAGGCTCAAGTGCACAACCCCGAGGCGGTCAGCCCCCTCCGGCACAACGGCGTGTTTCCACCGCAACCATCAGACCCCAGTGGACAGCTGTCACCTGAACTTGTGGAGGCTTTCAGAATCGCTCAGGAACAACGATTGGAGCAGGCCTTGCGGTTACACGATCCGCGGATGCTGGGTTTCAATTTATCCCCAGCGCAGCAGGCGGCGCAGCAGGCGGCGCAGGCGGTGGCGGCGCAGCAGGCGGCGCAGGCGCAGGCGGCGCAGGTGGCGCAGGCCGCGCAGGCCGCCCAGCAGGCGGCGCAGCAGCAGCACATCCAAGCCGCGCAGGCCGCCCAAGCCGCGCAGGCCGCCCAGCACGCCGCCCAGCAAGCCGCCCAGCAAGCCGCCCAGCAAGCCGCCCAACAAGCTGTCCACCTCCAACAGAACCCACAGCCATGAAAATTCAGCTATTACTAATCCGATGCGATTTCATGACGATATACATGTATATACATTTATACATACATATATATCGAAAAAAATGTTTTCGTATACAAATTAAAATTAATAAATAGTAATAATAATTGATTTCGGTGAAAAAATTCATGTTGTGCTCGCGCCGAGCGTGATTTGAAATCGTCTTTGATTAGTAATTGTATTATTATAACCGTAACGTATATTCGTACAGTTGCAAGTAAAACAATACAATAGTGTGTTTAACGTAGGCGAGTAAATTATACATATTATACGAAACGGTAAAA
>DWDU01000042.1:0-28566 GCA_018245575.1 Jemadia suekentonmiller | reverse complement strand
ACATAATTAAGTCTTATTTTGATTTAAACGTGGATTGTTAACATTCTTCAATTATGCAGTACTAAGTTAATAGTAACTTTATCCAAGTATTACGCTCTGAAATATATGTATGTATAATGGAAGTATGTATCTATCTCGTATGGAAATAAGTAGCCATGTTGGGGCGAAGTCAGAGTACATTCGCCGACTCCGTGTCTAGATACAGGGTGTCGTCGTAAGAGGCGACCAAACCCGTCGCTTGTAGATAGCGGATTGACGCGGTCTACCTAGGCAAAGCTAATTGCCCTGGCAGCTTATAGGCAGTAGCGTAAGCGGTGCGAGAAATTGTGCTCTGCCACTGATGTTACAAATTATATCATCAATCAATACTAAAAGAAATAAAAGGAATTTTTGCATTAGTTTTCTACCATTAGTAGTTGCCAACATTCAACTCTCAACATATTAACTAACATGAATAGTCTTATTTCTATAGGTCTGTTTGAGTTTGCTTCCTGTTGTTTATGGGAAGCAGTTTCCACTACTGGCACTGTTACTTTCTTGTTACTTTTTCACGTATTAAAACTAAAAAAGAGAGATGAGAAAATATTATCGATATAATTTCTTGTTATGCTCAAATTGTTAATATATGGCGTAAGTGGCTTATTTGATTGTGTTCATTGGCATTACTTACGGCCAATGCCAATGTTGCCATTGTAAAATTGAGTTCTAAACTGTTTATTTAGATCCTGTGTCCGGACAATATGTCCGGACGTAGTAAAATTTAAATAGACTTTCCTTCGCTTACAATATCCATGTGGACATACCTTAAGTATTGACAAGTATTATTTAGGACCGCTTTCACAGTGAGACGTATTTCAAACAGTATTTAACTAAATTTATGTTACGGTTCCCTAACGGAGTAGTAATATTGATCAGACTATGGATCTCGAAGGCTTGGGAAATTATGATGTATGATTATTATGTATGAGATTGACAGTGTCCGCCGCGACCTCGTTGCAATCGGCGGGAGCTTATGAAAAACGATGTCGTATAAGTTTGAAACTAATCGAGCCATCACTAAGAAACGAGCGCCTTTCAAGCTGATTAATAGTAATAATGTTCATAATACTGATCATAACAATAATCATAACAATGATCAAAATAATGATAATTATAATGATCCCAAGAATGATAATTATAATGATCACAAGAATGACCATGATAATGATAATGATTATTACATAATAACGTAATAAGGTACATAATTGTGATCACTATTATTATGACCATTATTATCATGGTCTTATTATTATGATCTTATGTATCAGGGTTTTCCATAAAATAAAATATAAAAATGTTGAGACTGTCGTCTACCGTGTTTGTTAAGAAGTACGTCTTCATAAACTTGACACACCTTACAGAACGTCATGGGAAATTATCATTGCTACTTGTGCAATACGAGTAGGTATTTGTTATTACCCAAACGGTACATAATAAAAATCCGCATCAGGTTTTCGCATTTTCTTTTACCTGAACTTCTGCACGTCTACGGAGACCATAATGTATGTGCGTGTATATGACGAAGTTAGAATTTACAAAGGCAAAGTTTTACATTTATTTTCCTATGTAAATAATGTTCATTGTATAAAACGTTTCAGTTTTAGATTATACAGCGGCGTCTGCATTGTAAATTCCTTTCACAACTGTCCGTTTTATGAAACAAAATTTTTTATCGTGTAACGTCATCATTTTCCGGCCTTTGAACAAATTCATTCGCTTTATTCACTGTGAAAAAGTAACAAATTACTATTTAGCGGGTTGTTTTTTGTTCGTGTCAGTCGTTGTCCAGTGAATTTACTTAATTTATTTCCGTCACTGGGGCCCTTTTGTTTATTTGATCCAATTTAAACAACTCTTTGCGGGCGTATCGTAGACAGGGATAAATGTTAATGACAAACTGAGATCTTTGTTGTCTTTTTATTTATTTATTTGACGTAATGAGATATTTTTTAAGTCTCAAAGAACGTTATAAATTCAGAAGATTAAATAGGCTAGGTTTTACGATTGAATTAATAGAAAACGCAAAAAAAAATTTTACCTGAATTTTTCGAAGTCTGTTACACAGATTTTGAATCAGTCAAACTTGCGATAATCTAATATAATTTCTTATGTTTCATTTCATAATAATAAACAGTACATGTGCTGGTTCAATCACCGACTATATAATAAGTACGGCACACAAAGGACGCCTCGCTGCCGCCACCCGGCTGCTGACTGCTGCAAATTTAATTTGGAAGTAGTTCGTTGTAAAGGCACGATTGTGATGAAGTTTTTGTTCGTGCAGCGGGAATGTGACAGGAGCTTAAATTCACGAAAACTTCATTTACACCTGACACAAGTCATTTAATGAAATATACTCGATTAGTGACAATTAAAACGAAAAAAAAAAATTATTTCTGATATTGATAGAAAATTGGATAGTTCACTTGTAAGTATACTGGAAAGAAGCCTTTTTTCCACTGTGGAACAGTAAAGGCTTATGCTGTAGTAATGGTGACGTGATAATTAATATTTAATATGCCTTTATGAAATATACAAAATCGGATAGGTACCGACCAAAAACAGGCAACATTTATTTTCAGACAATAGTCACAGAAGTGTATCTAGTTCTAGAAACGAGATATTAACTAATATTGTACATATATACTGTAACATAAGTAACGAGTAAAAGTATTACTCTAAGCATGATATATCGATGTTTATGTATAGAACGAGTACCGCTAGTTTTATATTCATTCGTCAGTATTAGCATAAAAATGTCGGCTCATTCATCACTATCGCTTCGTTTCCTTTTCACGCCGAAATCTTAAGGAAACTAATAAAAATACTTCAGAAGGGAAATCAGATATGTGTTTACTGAGCGATGCGTGCATATTTATTATTTTTAGATAGTTTGGGTTCCGTAGGTAGAACCGAAGCGAAAAAAAATAAGATAGTAAGTGAAATAAGATCAAAAAATACGCCTTTTTTTGAATGTGCCTACCTTTACGCCTGGTCATAGGGCAAGGTACCATCCATGTCTAATAGGTACTCAGCCCCCCTGACTAGGATGCAACGATTCGTTAAGTCGTTTCTGCTACAGACTGCGAAAAAGTGAAATTCTTTGTCGGCACGTATTTTTTCGGATCAGTACAATCTGGAATTATTCAAGACAAGAGTGAATAAACACTTCCTAGGCAACTGGTGAAACGTGGGAATGTTCTACACTCCTCTGCCTACCTCTTCGGGGATAATAGGCGTGATGTTACGTTTAGGCAAGCGTCTTATATCCTGGGTTGTACGTATCTCGTTATCCATCAGGTGGGATAGCAGTCGAACGCGAGCCTATTGCTAAATAAACAAAATACTGAAAAACTGGAACTGGAATGCTGAAAAACTGGAAAATATTGATAGGAATCGTTAACCTAGTCGTTTAGTTAACAGAAACTCCTGATACTGATTGTTCATGAGGACTTTTTTGTTAACAAGTGATATGATTTTATGATGAAAGTTTATATGATTTTATGATGAAATGATTTGATGTCATAATAGAATGGGGCGACTTCTTTTCTGTATTTTTATATACTCTATATTGTACACAAATATTGCAAAAGAAAATAAACCAAATCTAATATTGTCTTCAAAGCCGTCAATAATAATCACATACTCGTATAAGGTAACGTTTTTTGGCAAGACCTTCAAAATAGATAAATATCTTTTCCCCCGTCTCGGTGCTACCTGGCCCACACCGCATGAAATGTACTATTTATCTCATTTAACTTTTTTAATGCTAGCGTTGTATACATACCAGTATATGTATGTATGGTATGTGTCTTTACATAAAACGTGACATCACATCTGTAATTCCCGAAGAGGTAGGCAGAGGAGTGCAGTACATTCTGACGTTACACCAGGTTCATCATTTATATATGTACGATATATATGTATATGTACAATATATGTATTATACGTGTGTGTGTGTAATTAGTTAATATTTAATTACAAACAAATAAGTCAATTTCAAATGCATAAACTAAAACATTTTTTCAATTTATTCAACAAACGCTATTCAAATGCTAGAAACGACACTATATTTTATATTAAAATCCAAATAAAACACTACAAATCACACGCCGCAGTGCAATTGTATGGCATCTTTAAATAAAGTGTAAAAAATTACGTGGCAACATTTGTAAGCGTCGATGGCAAAAACGAGAACGCGGAAAGTTTCAGTCTCAATGGAAACCGACTTCTGGCGTCTGAGAGAAAAAGCCAAGCAAAGAAATATGAATGAAGCCACTTACGTTACGTGGGAGTTTTGCTGAACATTTTGTGCGGATTGTTTGCAATATTGCTTCAAGAGTCTTTAGCGTTAAGTATTTTTATATTGCTGTAGATCTACGCCTAACGTGTGTACAAGTGTCGGTTTCATACAATGTATTCTTTACAAATATTATGTTCTTTATATCTTTACACTGCTTGTTTGTTTAAATTTTACGTTTGGGATTGTACATTTCCATGTGTGTACTTACGAGAGCGCATAAATTGAGTGTGTTGCTAAACAGTACGTGCAGCCTCTGTGACAGGGTAGTGTACCCTTATCTTAATTGCCTTACCCGATACGATCAGTCTCCATCGCCAGCGGTGTCTCGCCGCTAAGCGCGCGCAGTCCAAGCGGCAAAAAGTTAAACGTTACTGTCCGTCGAGCTGCTCCAGAACGAATCTTCATTTATTAAATACCCGTAAATCTCTACGGAACTCGTCTAATCGTTAATGTACAATACATATATTTTTTTGTTTTTCGTTAGTGCAGTATTCAAACCAATTTTGTAGTGAGTGCAATCTGTTTTGAAATTATGTCAACATTATTAGTACAGTTGCAATCTTCTCAATATGTACCGACCGTGAATGAGCAATGAAACAATCGGACAGTTGTAATTTTCATCAACTTAGCGCGTTGTGCTCTTGACGAGAAGAGCACTTGTCCAGTTTATATTCGCTCGGCAGTCGAGCCGGGATTGCAGCGCTGCATTGCATTGCCATCAGTTAAATTGCAATGGCAGCCCATTATATCAAGTTATAAATATATTTTTCTGCAAAATAAATTCACACAAATTGTGTCACCGTTCGAACGTCACATTAAAATTATTATACGTCTATATTTTAATAAATCAAATAACAATATCATGCTAAGCAGATCTACTACATTTTCATTAGGTTTTCATAAAGACAACTATATCCGTTGATTCAGTAAATTAAAAATGTCAACTACCAAACCAGAAGACGGAAACCGTGTCGAATAATGAAATGATTGAAGGGCTGTTGACGATGTCGTTCGATCATAATCTAATGCAAATATGTGCCGTTCCATAAGTTTATTCTACCGACAGTCCCAGTTGCTATGCAGATATTATCCTTTGATACAGTTTGCACGGAGCTTGCATTATGAATGCAAATTTTAGATTAGCCAATTACAGCGGCTGCGGCAATCAATTGCGACCGTTACTGGATTTAACAGAACTCAATCAAATATTGATATGACATACCGTTGCATTGTGTGCGTTTGACGAGCGAATTAATTAATGTGATTGTGTAATATAATCGGCTAAACATACGAGGAGATAATATATTTTTACGTTGCCTCAGCGCCAGTTTAATAAATTAAAAAGTATAAAGTATTTTCTGGCCATAATCCGCGCATGCCATTTCCACAACCCCGAGGAAGCTCTCGTTTTGCCTCAACAGGAAGCTCTGTTTTGAGGCAAAACACGTTTTGGTGGCTATAAGTATGGAAAGAAAATATATGCAAATTGTAGTAAAATAACTGCTTGCTGAATTAAAATTGAATTTATGCAAAGTTAAGACTGATACAATCAACTATGTATTTGAAGTTCGAAGCCCTAATTATACAACAAAAATTAAAGTTAACAGCAACTAAGAAGAATTCTGAAATATTCTGTAACGTATTTTTAATATAACTAATATTAATTCATATGTAATTTCGCAGTTAAAACGTTTGCACTTAATGAACGAATCAAGGTACAACTGAATTCCCACAGTCGAACTGAACAGACTCGAAATTCAGTGTTCGCGGACAAAAGCAACTGATCAATATACTCGTATATCTACATACATATTTATGACAGCCATTCAGAACACTTGGTGCCGCAGTTTGACTGCTAACACCGATTTAATTGAGATAGAGTTATATCAAGAACCTATTTGGGTGTCCGTAACATTTTGCTTTTAATTATTTACGCTGCTGTCACGTTTGTGAATTGGTTACATGCATGACTGCTGACAGAGGTCCTGTATTGAAATCTCGGGTCGAACGTTATTTGATTTTTCTAACTTAAAATTTCTAGTTATAATTGCTAGTAGTCAGAGCTTGTGGCCAGTGCATTAAACGGTTCACCACCTATTGCACGATGGGACGTAAACGTCGCAAAAGAATCTCAGGGAGGTCTAGTCCAGCGCTGGACTGGTGATTGTGATGTATTTGTGACGTTTGCAGCGTGAAATCGCGTAGTGTAGCACTTATTATTAGACGTGCTATTGTGATCAACAAATGATATATATGTAAATATCATTTAGCGTAACAAAGATTTTGTCCAAGAAAAAATATATTACGAGATTAAGTTGTAGTAATAAAGTTCCATAGTAAATTCGTTGTTGAAATTAAATTTCAAGACAAAAGTGTTACACTTTTAAAAATCCTCCTGGGAGCATAAATCAACGTAGATCCAATTACACGGGAAACAATAACAAAAAACGAATCAAGGGTTCCTTTCTTCATTACCTTTTTTGTTTCGCCTTTCGTAAGAAAATCTAATTAAGTATTGTCACTACACTAGACTAGCAATTTAAGACTAAATATAACTCGCTTTGACGGTGAGTATAACAATAATATTACGTCAGGTCTGTAAGTACAGATATGTTGGGTTCTAGGCGTTCTCGCGTTCACTGCCTGCCCTGTAAGAGACCTGGCATGACGACCTAATATAAGTGATAACTAAAAGAAAAGATATCGTAAGGCAAATGACACTACTGAAAACTCATTCATAGTGTTGTTGAAGAGGCGTATGCTTGTCAACCAGTAGGTACTTGTAGGTAGGTAGGCCGGGTGCAAATATTTTTAAACGTAACATCACGCCTGTAATCCCCGAAGAGGTAGGCAGAGGAATGTAGAACACTCCGACGTTTCACCAGTTACGTTTCCGTCCCGCGATGGAGTAGGAGGTGAGCGTATTGCCATGCACCGACCACACTTCCAGACTCCGAGCCACTACCAGTAAATCTAAATTAGATAAATCTTATAGTGCCCGATCCGGGATTTGAAGCCAGGACCTCAGGACGATCGCCAGTTGCCTTTGCAACCAACACGACCAACGAGGCAGTCAAACACACTAAACAAGATCGTAAAAACAAATAATCAAATCTTTTCAAGGGTTAATTACGTAATTTTTACGTACACAAAAATATAGTTCACGAAACATAAAAGTTTACTGACTTAATTGTTCGATTATATCAAAGAAACGCTATGTAATACATCGATGTCATAACAATGTATGGTCGGTACTTAATATAATTAAGCTTGAAGCTATTGCATTGTAAAATGACCGCCCATTATTAAACGGAAGTCATTTAGATGACATATTAACTGACCTTTCATCCGGTATGAATGGCTGTACAGTTCTGCCAAATAGCGGCCAGTGGCTGCACCTTTCATTCATTAATAAACCTAGTACATTACCTACAGATTGCTTAAAATCGACCTCATTCATTACATTTATTCCCACTAGGCTTCCCAAAGCTTGAAAACCTTTAGTTTATAAGCTATTTATTTATTATATCATTATATTTATCACCGTTATCATTAGCTTATCGCAGTTTACTGTTGGGAATTAGTTTGATGTAATGAGCGCCACTGTGCTTTTTGCTCGGCTTGCAGTCGAGCCTACAAAAGAATTTACTGGTCAAGTATTCAAATTCAAATTCAAATATCATTTATTCAAAATAGGTTCATTCGAACACTTTTTGTACGTCAAAATGAAGCTACCACCGCTTCGGAAAAGGCCTCGCTATGGAGAAGAAGCGGCGATGAAACGCCATAGGCGTGCTACTGCATTTTCCTACCTCTTTACAGATTACAGAAGTAATGTTACGTTTCACATTTTATCCATGGCTAGAAACCGCAAGCATTTCGTAGATTTTAATGCTATCTTGGTAATAAGGAAACGCCTGTGCCGCTCGGACGAAAATAGGCAACATATCTATGAGCGCTGCTTTTGCATCAGACGCTCGCGCACTGAACTATTGTCATTAGATCGATCTTTACATAGCAGACAATGGTCATAATGGCCGGTCGTTGTGTAATTGTTAATGGACTCCTCGCGGCGCACAAAGCGGGCGAGCGGGCGAGCGGGCGCGGCGTGCGTGCGATATGTCGCGGCACGCAGCGCAACGCAAACAGCGGCGTCTGTGACGTGTGTCACAACATCACAGCCGCCGCCGCCGCGACCAATCGCGCGACAATGGCGCCGAGTGCGCGCTATGGGATGAAAGGGCCGGCGGCGACAATGGCTTTGTGCGCGGGCGGTCGCCAGCGCGCCGGCGCACCGCGCCATTCTCCTCGAGTACCGTTGTGTGTACAAGTACGCTCGTTTCTTATTGGATTCGTCGACGGCGCGTCTGTACTGTTTGTGGTCTTATTTATTGAATGTTGGTGGACGCAGCCGCCGATGGCAGTCAAGGATCCAATCGTATTGACCGAATGGTCAAACATCGTGTCTGTAAGGATACATACGTTTAGCGCTCAGTGCTCTCTGCCTACCCTGTAAGGAACCTGGAGGCGTAATATAATAATTATTATTTTCTTTTCTCCATAATATGGGTACATTTTAAATAATCCTTGGTATCCGAGCGCCATGACATTATGAGGGTCGCATCGCGCAATGTTCGAAGTATCCTTTCATGGATATTTTAACGGTACGATGGATATTGAACCATTACGCGTCATTTAATCAAATATTAAATAAAACATGTTTATCTCATGTCGTGTATTACAAAGACAGACTAAGAAACTGTCCCAATCTCTTAAAAAATGTAGGTAGCTATATTTAAACCTAACATTCGAATTACTCAGAATTTTATTCTCAAAGGTGTGTAAATTTCCTCAAAACCTGACCAGATCGTGAGTCAACACTTAAAACATGTTTACATAGAATAACTACACGTTGAAGTATGTACATATATTATTCAACGACCGCAACTACGCTCTGATCAGCGGGAGCTCACGAAAAAGATTCCGGAATTGTTCCGGAAATGGTTGGTCTATCCTGAACAGACGCACTTTAGTTAAATCGCAACATATTTTATTTAAATATAACCATTAAATTATATATATATGGATAACATTAAAATTGAAACAGAACTCAAATACGCACATATAACATTCAAAAAAATAGACATTAAAGGATTTAAGGCTTAAGTAGCGAGGCATTTAACACGGCCACTTAAACTGGAAATGAAGTGCACGTAGTAAAATATTGCGCAGTAGAATTAGTACATATTAGCAAGCGTTAGGTACTGGATGAGGCCGCGATCTTAACAACGCTCTTAACACGTCCGCGCACGGGGAATTAAAAGCTTTGCAAGTTAACTAAGTGTTTAGAGAATACGCCGATAGTTATCACCGCTAAGATTTGGGCAACATTAGCGAAACATGTAATACTCTGGTAGCAAAAAGATCTGACACTCGATTTAATCTTTATTTATGTACGCTTAAGCGGACTAGATACGGCACGTAGATCTGTATCGGGATCGTAACACGAGTGGCTCGTAACGTGCCGATAACGACACGACCGCGAATCGAACACTATCAAGTGTCCGATATTATGCACACACTTCTTCATTGGACAGCAACGTCTGATCTGCCCGCTTTCAATTGAAACAATATTTAATGCTTTACCGTGCGGGGAATAAAATAAAACGGTAGAGCCATAAACATTCCACATTTATATTCGACCTCTGACGGTCGGTCGAACGGGCGCGTCCCTTTCATCCCGCTAGCGCCGTCCCGCTCCCACTGCGCCCGTGCGTCTGCGGGAACCGAACACCTCTTAGACATGCGGGGAGATAAAAATGGTATGGCTCATAATGTTTTTAACAGTCTCGCCGTTTGAGTGTATCGAGCCGATGCCCAATTTAATTTTCGTTCTCGGCTCAGTAATAATTGAGTCGATTCGTTCTATGTGGCGAGGAGTTGGCGCAGGAGGCACTGCTTCGGGGCACCTAATCGATTCTATTTAATTGATTCATTTATTAACACTCGCATCTGGCGTCCACTCATGTTAACTTGTACTGGATTACGTCTATGCCCATTGAAGATTCTACTGCGTTGTACGACATATTTTAATGTATTTATTTCTTACATTGTAATGTGAGATATTTTAATTCCCGACTAACAATGTAATATTTACCTTACCATTACAAAGTCACCGGCTGCGATTACCTTTGAACATGCATCGTTAAATCTACAAATTTCATGTTGCAACAGTTTAGTTTGAATTATAAAAGTAGCTAATTATGGCGGTGTTTACTTTATAGGCATATATTGTTTGCATGCGCAGGTGTTCTTAATGGCAGGGAGGTCGGTGCATATTGCATGCAAGTATACTTGTACATCATCAAATATTGCCTTCGCGGACAAACGTTAAAAAAGTTCACCTTAATTTATTATCTATATAAACATTTGAATACTGCAGTTTTCTTAAAAATTTATTATGATGACGCTTATTTACGAGTATAACAGTGAAAATTTACGTAAATGCTTAAATGTGCATATATACCTACATATTATGTACTATCGATGACCTGCGGTTTTACCCACTTTAATTAGAGAACGATCTATTAAAAAACTATTTTAAGCATATCACGCTATTATGATTGTTGACTCGTTAAAACACTTTCGCAAACAATAAGTGTAGGTACCTATTAGATATTTTTGAACTAATTTGATTACCATAAAAAGGTTGTAGAGAGTCAACCTTAAAAGCTAGACATATGCTGTTGCGTACTTTTTTTAGAACTTTTCAAGAGGAACTATTTTATAATACATGATTTTTCAGTAACTTTCACCGTTAACGCAGCGCACACAAGGAAAGCTCTCAAGAAAAATAACCCCGTTTTTGCAATACTTTTCACTGCTGCTCCACACCTAATAGTCATAGCGTGATGTTATGTAGCCCATAGCGTTCCTTAATAAACGAACTATTCAACTCAAAAACATTTTTTCAATTCGAACCAGTAGTTCCTGAGATTATCGCGTTCAAACAAACAAACTCTTCAGCTTTATAATATTAGTATAGATACGTATGAGTCACGGTGCCGATTAAAATTTTTAAATACACAACAAGATGTTAGAGCATCAGCATAACAATCGGAAACTGTTACAGTATGGAACAGAATGAAGTAAAATTGGCGGTGTTAGCATTATTGTACAGAATAATACATTGGTCACAGTAGGCACAAAAGAGGCCGCGGTGCCCAACAGCTTGCCACCTACATCACAGGCCGGTCGGCACGCCACAAAGCGCCTCAACATATACAAATAAATAACGCCCGAGCTACAAATATTTTAATAAGCACCTCCATAGAACTGTTCCACGTTTACTAACACTCGTGACGCAACGATCATGCGTCGCATACTCCACCTATGAGCGCGCAACGTGAAGCCAATCTCCACAGCGAACTGTCAACTCACGCGACCGGCCCATAAATACGTTTATTGCTTGTAATCCCACGAAAACAGTTACCACCAGAACGCTGTGGCATGACCAATGACAGGGAGGAAGGACGTCGCGGCGAATAGACATCTCTTTGAAAACATCAACTTTTATGGCGACATAAGGAACGGCCGATGGAAAATTGGAAAAGGCAAGCGTGAAATGTGGCAGATGCAGTATCGTAAAATGGGCGGCGTTGTCCAGTAATACACGTCAGGGGAAAATAAGAATGTGTTGCCAACGCTCGCGTCTCAAATGCGCAAATACAATGCTCTTGTCGCCATTTTATCAATAATAGTTCGATAGATTGAAATATTTATTTTCTTAAAGTAACTTTATATCGTGAAATAACAATTTGGGTACATCTAGAAAAAAATGTTTAATATTTATCTTTATAAAATATTTTTAATATATTTATACACGACATATTATGTTAATTTGTTGTTAAGAACAAAGCTTATATAAAAAATAGTATTTATTTAACAATATAACGTACAACACGTGTTAGTTAATACAATAAGATCCCCGAAGAATATGTCAGGCTTGAGATCCCCGAAGGGGTAGGCAGAGGAGTGTAGTACACTTTCACGTTTCACCAGTTACGTTTATATCCCACTGTGGGTTAAGCGGTGAGTCAAATTGCAATACTTTAACCTGAGCCACTATTTGACATTTCTACTTCAAAATTTAATTTGGAAAAGTCCATAGTGACCAATTCGGAGATTGATACCACGATATCTCGGTCAGCAGGCCCGCTTGCAACCATTCGACCAACGGGCCAGTTGTATTATTCATTTTATTATTAAATATTTCTAATAACAAATTTTGATTAAAAAGCTGCACTATGATTTCTCTTGGTCGATTTCACTGATTATTTTGACGTAATCTATACGTTCATAATCGCTTTAAATCTTACAAAATGCAAATCTAAAACTAAGAACGAAATACACCTAATACTAACGTTAAATAACGATTTAGTTATACTTAAATATTAAAATATTAATGGGGCTTAATAAGCAAATTTATGAACGTTTCAACCAGTGGGACTTAAAACAATTATGCAGATACGTTGTACTAATTACGATTCAAACATATAAAGAGACTCGTAAATAAATCCGATTTTTATTGCTCGCACACAAGATTATGACGTAACGACACAAGTTTTATAAGTTTTGTGTGGCGCATTTACAACAGGAAATCCGTCATACTATCGTCAGTCAATCATAACATGTTTATCATTACCATCGTCCATAATCAAAATTGTACCACAAATTTTCTTGTTCGCTTTCAGAGAAAGAGAATACATAAATCTTAATGTATCTGGATATATTATATTTACTTAGTGGGCGTTTATCAAATGTCTTGTTGATATTTTACTGTATATATATGTTACAATTGAAACACAAAATAAATTGTATGAAATACGTCCATTTCTCTTTCACACACATGTCATCAATCTAAGTATACTCCTGATAATAGCCCTACCCAGAGGGGTTTCGACCATAATCCCCACACTGGGCAAGCGTTGGGAAATACCACGGCTTCGGCACGGCGCGGTGGCTAAGAAACTTAGCCGCACCTAGGTGGTGCCGGGGTTAGTCGCCTTTCACGACACCCGATGTCCCGGAATGTGGTAGGCGGATGTATTTTTTATCTGCTCCGATTTAGACAACCACGTTTAGTAACCACATGCAGTGACATGACGGTAAAATAATGAGGAGGATGAATTTGACGACGAACACATAGTACAAGTGCTATCAAGCCTTACATACTTATTATTTTAAGAGATATATATATTTAATATGATTGCTTCACGTATTAATACATAAGATAAAACTATTTCCTACATAACAATAATTATCGATTAGCTTACAATATAATTGAACATTAGCATACATATATTACACATTTAACATGAATAAAACCGCTAATTTGTTTTAGCTAATTTCACATTAACAAAATACGATTTTAGTATTCACTGCCGGTCGGCTTTTTCGACATTAAAAGACAAACGTAATTGGCTCCGACATATTTATGACTAAGTATACATAATTAATGTAAGAAAATGAGTTAATGGAAACTATTTGTATAAAAATGTAAATAATATTTATAATAGTCTGATTTAAAAAACACTTAATTAAGATACACGCATTTATCAGTTATCGACGTTAGATATTAATATATAAATATGCTACACACACATACAGGTTATATATAATGTAGAGCCATTTATCAAGGGAGTAACATTATTGACACGTCTAATCAAATATGCCAACAAAACATATATTTAATCTTAACATTTGGAAACTAATCATTCCTTCTCGTCTGAAAATAATAAAAATATCATGACAGAATAAACAAACTCTATAAATGGTGTATGTTAACTGAATTACGTCATCTTTCTGATAATAAGGCATGCGTTCAATAGGTTTCTTTCCTCATCTTTTTACCCCTTCACTTATCTTTCGAGTAACTAATGAAGTAGTTTGTTAGGCAGGTGACTTCCTCATTAGCCAGTATATACCCAATTTTTCAAAAGTTATACTGCAATAAACTACTTTATTGGTCAGAATTACGTTCTTGTAACGTTGACTGCATAAACGGACTTAAAAAAAAATTGTTAAGTGATGGAACATAAATATATTTTGATTTTTTAAAGACTTTCTGATATTAATTTTAAATTCCACGTCCATTTGTGTATACATACTGGTGTGTTTCCACATTTAATTTTTTAAAGCTCCGAATAGAGCTAGTATGAATTTTATAGCTACATAGGAGTATGTAGATGAAAAACAAAATACTAAACGTATGCCAAAACATTTGTGTAACGCAAAATTGTTGGTCAACGGAAAACGGAAGTAACGACCGTAGATACACTCCAAACGAAAATATGGTTTAATCATTGGAACATTAACAAAAATCGGCTAATGAAACCAATGAACTAAATGATAATTTGCTAATTTTCTTAGCGGAATTGTGCAAATATTCGCAACTAACCGCAAATCGATTGTTCCATTGTTAGAGCCGGTACAATAGCGATGTGACGCTTTGTGACGCCGCGGGGGTGTTCAATCTACAGGTGACTCGGACGGTCTCCGGTGCGATACAATGGGAGCCAAAGTCATTAGGTTTGCTTGCGCTATGTAGAGTCGATTTGAAGTACGACAGGAGAAAGTTTGGGCGAGATAAAAGGATATTCGAAAAATTTAAATGTGTAGACATTTACGTCCACGTACAGAGATATAAATGTTGCTGTAATTATTTATAATAATTTAATAGATTTAATGATTGGTTTATATACAATTTTATATAATTATTAAAGCAAGATCAGACACTACGATGGTAAATGGTATAGCTGTTTATATAAGGGTTAGAACCGTTATATATGAAGAGATGAAGTATTTATAAAGATATTATTCCGATCTCGTAAGGGACTTAAGAGGGGACGACACTTCTTATAAAAGATTAATATAATCATGAAATCTGGTCTGGTGTTAAATGACACTAAAGAGTTTTAGGCAGAATGCTTGCAAGCGCGGCTGCTGATCAATAGATCTTGGATTCAAATCCCGCGTCGGGTACTATTTGATTTTTTTGACTTAAAATTTCTAGTTAAAACTAGTAAAAGCTCGGAGAACTGGACTTGTGTCCGATGTTTAGCAATATACATAGGTACCTCTGTTCTATGTTGTGATAATATAGAGGCTATATAACAGGTGAATCGTAAGAGTGTGCTACACTACTCTGCCTAACCTTTCAAGGATGTACAGGCGTTTTGTTATGTTGTGTTAGCAATTGTAGTTTAGTTGTCACGTTGGAGATAAATACTGGCAAGCTTGTAGTTTGCGTAATACAATAGCCAACACAGAAATGCAATCAAAGTAAACCGGAGACTAATTCAGGGTAAATGCAACAGAAGCTACGTCCAACAGTGGGCTGCAATAGGCTGACCATGATGATGGTGCAGCAGAACGTTTCGCTCGAAACAAATGGTTTCACCTATCAATATTACTACATGTAACTAACAAACTATTTTATCAGATATCTTTGGCACTCGGCTTTCTCTTCCTACGCCGTGAGGTACCTCGCGTAGCATTATAATAATAATAACAAATGCGTAAGAAATTACAGGTACTTAAATAATGAAACAATCGAACGCAAGTCGTAGCAGACGACACGGCACCACCGCTCGGTCTACAGAATTACATATAATTTTCAACTCTACTAAGAAATTCACGCTCGTTAAGACAAACCATGCTCCGATAAAGCTTAACAATTTATCGAGACAAGGTAGCAATATACATACAAAATAATTGAATAATTTGTACGACTAATGATTGTAATGTATGTACCTACATTTAGTGAATGAAGCTTACCGAGAACGTAGCCGGTGTAAATCGCTCATCTCTGCCTGTACCTATGGGAGACAGGCGTAGCAACACGTTTTTACAATATGTAATTACGTCAAGCAATCACATAAATAACTCGTTGAAAATAAACTAGTTACTCTAATACTTGCGAATTTTGTTTAACTTATCTGAGGTCTCTATATTCTATTGTCTTGGAGTTATAAATTCTCAGGGCCCAAAGTCGTTGTGATTATCATTGTCATACTGTATAATGCGTGTACTATGTCATTTGTAACTTTTTTAATAGTTCAAAAGCAACGGAAATACAAAACTTTATATTCACCCTTCCCTAGCATTATCTTGGTAACATACAAGGGATCTCATTCATTGTTTAAATGGAGTTAAACTTCCTGCACCCCATTTGCTTATGACGCACTGGAATATCGGGGGTGCCTTTTGAAGCCTTATAATCATGACGCTATTATAGCTCCAAAATAGTTTAGCCTTGTATAACACTTCTACAACAACATATTCATACTAAAAATAGCCGAGTCACCCAATAACAGATGATTAAATCAAATCAATTTTTAATTTCTTGTTGGTACGTATTTTTCTCTACAACACTATTGTAGAAAAATGAGAATCAAAGCAAAAGGAAACTCTTATTAAAACGCCATTAATATATTTTACTGCCTCGTCGGTAGTGTTGGTTGCAAGTGCGACTGCCAATCGCAAAATCCGTGGTTCAAATCTCGGGTTTAGCAATATGGGCTTTTCTGTCTTGGATTTTTCAATAGCGGCTCGGAGTCTGGATATGTGCCCGGTATATGGCAATACACTCACCACCTATTCCATAGTGGGACACAAACGTAACTGGTGAGACGTGGCATTGTACACTTATTCGTTTATTGTATGTTAACTCGAGATACAATTTACAACAGAAGCCGAGAACTACAGGTGTTTAAAAAAATATGTTACTTAGTATCCTATTAGCTTATGAAAGCCATCGTTTCATACCGAGAGAGTTCGCTCGCGTCTTTTTGGCCCCAAATTCATCAATCCCCGTGATGGATGGACCGGACCGCTGGACCTCTGGCAATCGAAATTCAAATTCGCTAAATCTTCCCACACAGCACCGAGAACAGTCGGGTAAGCGTGAAATATTATCGTACGCATTATCTGTAGTGAAGGAAAATTTTCACACAAACAAACAAAAGTTTAATCCGAATTACTCCTCTGGGAATCGTCAGATAATTAGCTTATAACTATGAAAATATAAGTTGTATTTCACAAAGATTATCGTGGAATCAATAAATCGTGTAAATGTAGGGTTTATACACACTACTGAATTTTAACTTAACTTTCATGAAGTAACGAACTGTACTGTGCTTTTCAGATTCGTTCACGGAAACCGATAAGAGCCTTGCTTGCCCCACTGGCCGCATCGTTAACAGTGTACGCACGGAGCGGCGAAGGTTTTTGAGTTTTTTTTTCGTGTTTGCTCTGGAGATATTCGCCCTGGGGCGGGTGCGCGGCGCGGGGAGGGCGGGACGTGTCGGCGCAGACGCTCGGGCAACAGAGGCGTGATTACAGGGCTGCGAGCGGCTAATCACTCCCGCTATACGGACGGGGTACAGCTGGCAGGGCTGCGAGAACTTCGAGAAACAATGTTCACTTAAAAACGCGTTTTTTTTAAACAATAATAATATTTCGACACAAGTCATATACCGCCCTCCGAGCTTGTGCTATGCCAACCAAAGTCCCGACATATACATTTCTAAATACATATTTATTCAGATATTTTCACACATATATCTGGCTAAAATGGGAACTGAACCCACAGCTTCTGAGCTGAGCTGAAAGGGCTAGTAACCACAAGGCTAATAGACAAGTTAGAACTATTGAAACACTTTAGTATTAAAGTAGACATTATGGATTTATATTTTGGAAGCTGGTTTAATAAAATATTATTAAACATATAAACAATAATCGCGTTTATGTACGGAAAAGAACTAGTCAGTTGTCCCAATTTTAGTTACACAATAACATAAAGAGGACAATTCAAAAGTTCTATTCAAATATCCGCAAGCAAACACTTAGGTCTCTTCTCTTGCCCACTGCGTAACGTAGTAGGCAACATCTGTAATCCTCGAAGAAGTAGGCAGAGGAATGTATCACACCCCCACGTTTCACCAGTTATATTTATGTCCCACTATGAAATAGGTGGTGAGCTTATTACCATGCACCGGGCACATTATCAGACTCCGAGAACTACTAGAAAATATAAATTTAAAAAACCCATTAGTGCCCAACACAAGATTTGGACCCAGGAAATCCAGATCGGCAGTCGCGCTTGCTACCAACACGGTCAACGTCTTGCCTACAACGTCCATAATAATGTTTATTGTGTGTGTTTCCCTATATACCACAGCAAGAGGCTAATATTATTATCGATAAGTAGCACGGCTATGGAGTTTCTTTCGCCGCTTCTTCTCCATAGCGAGGCCTTTTCGGAAGCGGTGGTAGCTTCATTTTGACGTACAAAAAGTGTTCCAATGAACCTATTTTGAATAAATGATATTTGAATTTGATAACTAATAAATTATAGGAGTATACTACACCCTCCGGGGATATGCAGTCATGGTGTTATATTAAATGGAAACTTTCAAAGAGCGTGTGTACGTTAATGGGACGTAAACGTAACTAGTGAAACGTGGGAGTGTACTACATACAGTCCTCTGCCTACCTCTTCCGAGATTACAGGCGTGATGTTTAGTTTTAGTGTCTACATTAGTATTTATAAATTTATTAAGTTGCACCGTATTTACTTTTATATTTTTATTAAGTTGAATCGCACCAGTGGTTGTGTGGGACACCACTGCTGGCACAGCTGCCGTGTGTCGCTTAAGTAATAACATTTAGGCGATAACATGTACTTAGGAAGCCCTGTCTCCTCGTCAGCGCACCGCTGACCTACTTAAGCCACTTACAAGTTTCTTTATTCCCTTTATCTGTTTAGCTCATAATCCCTCGACACCTATTGTATTTGTGTATCACCACGGCAGGTCGGCCGCCGGGCACGCTGAGAGCACAGATGATAACTAAAAACATTTATAACAAAATATTCTGAATATACAAAATATTCATATTATAGAGATGAAAGTATAAAACAAATCGGGTTGGAAGGATAGAGATAATTTACTAGTCTTTATACACATGGTTATAAAAACATAGGTACGAGTACGTGACTTAAACCGGTACCTACATATGTCAATAATCATAGAGATATGTGGCTACCTCATGATGGATCTGCCGTGACGATATGAAGATAATACCATCAGAAATGTTACTTCGACAAGTTCAATAAACTAAGTTGGAAATGAGAAAAAATAAGCCGTGTTGTTCAACTCGACCGTCGAGTCTGTTCTTGGCCTTCCAATAAGCATTTTCAATGTTAGATGATCCTTTGTTTACAAAGTCTATTTCTATCTATCATATTTTAATATTCTTAGCGAGCTTTAAGTCAGGTTTATTTCAATATTCTGATGTTTTAATGTGAATATAATAATCGTAACAATATTTCGGTACTACGTCTGTTTCTTTGTGCTGAGATTGTTTTTTTTTAACTAGACGCATCTCCACATATGGCCATTGATCTCAAAGAAGGCGAAGCGTATGTATGTACACACATATATGTATTGGTAACTAGACGGCTCATGAAGTAGGTACATACGTATAAAGTTCTACGTATTCTATATAAGTGAGTTTTGAACTAAATATTTGTAAGGAATTATTATATCAGAATTTTTAATTCAGCTCTTTGAAGCCCCCCCTTTGTGTTACTGAAGGGGTCAATCAACATTCTTTTCAGCGCTGTAGCTGTCAGTTGAACTCTTCAATTCAGTATTGAAGTTTCTTTTATTGAAACCAAGTTTTCATCGTTGTTTTTATCATTCCGCATGACTCTGTGAACGTTTTGTTTCCAATAAATATTCGTGTTGTTTAATAGATATTCTATTGGACATTCGTATTTCTTTCTACGTTTCTTTGTGAAATGAAATGTTTAGACATTAAAACAGCGTGTTTGGGAAGGTCTTGAGAAAGGCAATTGTGTACCATCATAAAACGAGGATCATTCAATTAGACTTTGGGTACTGGGGCGTCCAGGGTGCATTGGTGCGTTATGTTGGAGATCCTGAAGCCCTGGTATCAGTGCAGATGAAGACCATTGATGGAAGGAGAAAGAGGGAAGGGCGAAGATATTATACAAATATAATACGTCACGTCACGTACAGTAAAAACTTGTCATTCACGGTTTCCTCAATCGCGTTTCCATCATAGCGAGTGATTCAATTCAGAGTGGGTATACGCAATCCGGTGTGTGTGTGTGTATGTTTGTGTGTCATTCATACAAGAGAATACAAACACATAAAGTGGATTCGTGTAGGATTTTGCAGCATCCACGATAAACGTTCCAGTCCATGTTAGTTGGATCAATAGTTTTTGTACGATTGTGTTAGAACAATTCAAATAACATTCAAATTTATGCATATTACAGCAAAAAGTGAACACATTCAGCACGCCGAAGATTACACAGTCAAATGTTTTCATTCATTTGATTATGTGTGAAGGCGTTGTATGAAATTATTTAATTATCTTAACCTGCTCGTGCAATTAAAAATAGGATAATGAAACGTAATATCACGCCTGTAATCCCCGAAGTGATAGGCAAATCAGTGTAGTACAATCCCACGTTTCACCTATTAAGTTTACGTCCCACTATGGAATAGGTGGTGAGCCTATTGCAGATATCCACATACACCCTGCACATATCCATACTCCAAGCCATTACTAGTAGAAAATCTACATTAGTTGAATCCGATAGTGCCCGACCTGGGATTTTAACCCAGGACCTTCCGATAGGCAGCCACTAATACTGACTAGGACAATTAAAATAAACAAAAATTAAGTATCGTAAGAATCGTCCTGAATTTACATGTCATACATATAGGGCAGCTGCGGGCAAACAACGCCCTGGGTTAAATTAGATATAATTTAATCTTTTGATACATTACGTTGATAAAACGTGTGTGTTTTGTGCTCTGTCCTTATTTGTGAGCGGCGTTTGTGTCCGTGGCCGCGACACGTGTCACGTCTGGTGACATGGATAAACTGTTACCGTTATGACTGGAGATTTCACGTCGCCTGTTCTGCGTGCTTAGCCGCCGTGGACGCCTGTCTGCGTTTTGTTTAGTTGTACAAATTAATATGTAGTAGTGGGAGGGTATTTTCAGTAGATACAAAGTTTCTAATTTGAAATTCTTATTTTACCTGAATCATCACGCCGGGTCACTTGCAGTTTAGGCATAGAACATCGAGTACGTAATAGTTTCTATCGTTACCTACTTGAAGTGCTTTTTACACACTTTAATTTTTTTCATACTCGCGAGCCGTTTCGGAGTCTTTTGGATCCATCATTAGCCAGTCAATAATTAACTCGTTTGGTTAAGATATATTATAGACGCATGGTTTACATTCGCAAATCTTTTTTATCATTTTGTTATTTTATTTTTCTGACTTGGATTTTGTCAGTTTAGTTTTAGTTAAGAAAAAAACCTTTTTCGAACCCAGACCGAAATCGTAAGACGGGAATTAATTTGAAATTTTCAATACCTACACGAGCTATTGATGTTGTTCAGTCGTGACCTTTGTGTGACCTTTAATAGGAATTCAAAGTTATGTTTCATTTTTCAGTACTGCAACATAAGTGCTTCATCGTTAAACTGTCTCAAGTAGTTGAACTGGATTTACCCCGTGATGTTACCGAGGAGAAGGCTTCGAAAACGATTATCCTGGCAGACACTCGCTACTTAAGGCCCAATAAAATTGTACTCCACAGCGTACGTCGGTAAAAAACGGGCAGTAATTTTTTTTATGTCGCAGCTCAAAGGGCCAGTTTATTATTGTTATATGACTGTCTTTACAATCGTGACAATACAGAGGAGAGTTTTCATTGAAATATTCGCTGTTTTTATCACCATCGTCATCATCAACGTCTTCTCTCTTCTCATCATCTTTCTACTGCTACACACGGTTCTCCAACTCCCACACTGGCCGAGGACTGGTTAGCGGACTTTAGCTGCAGATTTTAGTTAGCAAACAAGATTGTTAGACTGGAAATGCTTTGAAAATGTTTTGTGGTGAGCAAGTGTCTACAGAAATGGTCGCCATTTCTTGCCAATTGTACCTTCTATCTCATTATCACGTTAGTTAGGAACCTAATAGTAATGTTTGTTTGCATGTTGCACTTCTTAATGCGAATGTTATGTCATTATAATTGCAGGTTTATAACGTCAGTAACTAAGGATAAATATTCATATAGTAAAGGTATGCCGCCTGTTATCCTCGAAGACGTAGGCAGAAGATTGTAGTACTCTCCAACTTTTTAACTGTTACTTGTTAACTGTTACGTCCCACAATGGAATAGATGGTGAGCGTGTGGCCATAAACTAGGTACAAATCCCGATTCCAAGCTCTTACCTTAAATTTTAGCTAGAAAACCTAAGTATCACAGCGCACCGCATAGTAGTGTATAAACACCGCATAGTATCTGATTTGGGAACCGAACCGAGGACCTCTTGATCAGCAGTCGCGCAACCACTCGACCAACAAAATGGTTGTACAATAAATATTATATATCCTATTAATATACTTGCAATTTCGCGTAGAAACGAAACTACTAGCTACAGTAGGTATGTGCTCGTAAATAAGTTAGTTAAAATTACAAGGTTCGCTTTACGAGCACTCACAGGCATATTTACAATGGGTACTTAGGTAAGTAGTATGGGATCAAACTCGTCGTAAAACTTGGGTAATAGAAACCTAATATCGGACGTATTTGAGATATGTTTTATGTTCGGTGGGTCAATATTGTCATTTATGATCTAAATGGATTAATATGTAACGTCGAAACACTTATAACTATGTAACGAACGAATTTGTTTATTGTGTAATATGTACTGCAAAATTATGTACAGTCTACGATTACGTTTAAAACACCTTACTGTTATATTTGTACTCGGTAGCATAATTTTGATATACAAAAAGTGTTATAATGAACCAATTTCGAATAAATGACCTTTGAATTGTCGGCGAATAGAATATATATGTATGACATGATGCCAGGATTTTTAGCAAATAACCAAAATAATCATTAGGACGATGTAACGGGTTGGGATTGTAGTGTCTATTAAAACACCTTTTAATTCTTGACGAGTGTATTATTGAAAGAGGTACAATAATTGTGGAATATGTGTTGTGTCCACATGCAAATGTAAACCCGATTTGCTTATTTTATTATGATTTTTTACCAATAAAAATTATTTCATGGCGGCAATCTCACGAATTGAGATCAATTTAGAGTAAACAACTAAAGACAGCGCAGCCATTTTGTTTTATATTGAATAAGTACTATCACTGACGTATTATAAAAGTATGAACAAGTAAATTGTAAAATAATTTCGAATCGAATGAAAAACTTCAACATAATAAAAATGTATATACATAAGCAAAATTGAGTGCGAGACGAATTTAATCATCCAAACGTATTTAATGAGGTAAGAAGATGTAGACGGTAGGCGCGCTTAGAAACACGTCGCCGGCAGCGTGGCCCGCCCGAGTTAATTGCGTTATATAAGTCGCAGAACACTGTCACACAAAGTTCACAATGTTTTGTATTTACAGGCGTGTTATTTATTATCAATTTTCTCATTGCAGGCAATTGCGAAGCCGTAGAAGTACCCGTTTCCACATGCCACCTAAGTAAGCCAAGTAAATTTACATTAGGAAGCTATACGCCTTTGGCACTTAAAATAGTATTTTAATAAATTTAACATGTTTACTGTAGTATTCATTTAGATATCATTTTCATTTGTGTCGTGTCGTTTAGTTTAGCATTTTGTTTGTAATAACTTGATTTTCGTTGTTAGGTTAGCCTTGTAGCTGAAGCCTGGGAACCTCTCATTATTATACCATCATACCAGATCTCTTATAGTGTAGGCACAAAGTACCGAGTATCAAATACAAGTATCTCTGAGCTTAATCATCTGACGTGCGTCTCTATGTCCATTACTCACTTCATAAATATGTATAACACAATATTTGTAGAATTTTCCTTAGATTACTGAGGATTATCGGACTCATGAGGGAGTGGTCGATTTGTCGGTCGAACGAGATTAAGCACCAAAATACTCCGGGCTACAAATGTTTCGTACAGATATCAATCTGATAGGGGACCTGCTCGCGATATCATCATCGGTATCGGCTAATTGACTTGCCTTGTTCATCCCTGAAACCGTGGTTTATGTAAATTTCGTACCAGCAATGCCCAATTCAACTATTGAATCCGCTGGGTACCTGGTTACTTGACATATCTCTTATGTGTACATCTACGAGTATGTCATGTGTTATCATCGAATGCTGCTGATACATATGTTATCGAATTAGTGCAATGATAGTTTAGAATTTACCTTTCCGCTGCTAGGGTTCACGATTAAAATCCTTACGCGCACCCATTTGAAAAATGTGTGCGTTTTGAGGTCCAATATCACATGCTATAGTGGTGAAATAAAATGTGATGATGAAATAGATGAAGAACTAGTGATGGTCATAGCTCGATTAGAAACGTATGAATGATGCAACTTAGTGTTATGTATTTTGGTCCATTTGTTGGCAATCGTAAACAGCAAAAGCCGCTGTCGGCCGAGCCATCGCGCCGCACGGGACGATCTGCGGTCGCATTGTATCGACTTCTCATTAACTTCCTATCTTATTGGTGCATCTATTTCCTGTCGATGATAGGTTTTTGATGTGCCTACTTATAACCGTTAGAGTAGACAAATTCTAAAGACCATGAATTATCGTGTTTGTAAAGTACGTGCTCTAGCTGGGTGGGGCGAAGGTATGCGCAGCGGTATGGAGACGATGAGGTCGAAGACGAGCTCAGTGGCGTGCTGCTGGAGCGGCGACTGTAGCCATGAACGGAGTATCCTGATGGTGATGATCGATACTTCAATAACGTTCATTAACAAAAAACCCCGAGAACGTTGATTTATAGAGACAGACTCTATAATAGAGACACTGAATAAATATTATAGGGAAAGTTTGAAGTGCTGTTCCCGATCGACAATACCATTAACGTTTTTCTTCCTACGCTACGTGTTGTTCGGAATATCGTCTATTAAAATTAATAGATAGAATTTATTAATGACGTGCTAGTGTTCAAATAGACATCTTTACAAATGACTGTATTGTACAGTCATAGATTTAGAATGGGTAAACGGCCGGAATGTATTCGTCTGCCTATACTTTATTGGGCAATGCTGGCGTGATGTTATGTTATGTGTTACAGTTATTTTTTATGTGTTATTATTTTGTTATTATGGCAGTGTGAAGGCCCCTTAAGAGATAAACAGATGTCAATGCGTGCCAAGTGCCGTCATTGTTACAAACCTGACTTGCTTCTTCTACATTCTCTTTTCTCCTACTTTCATTACTCTCTTCATACAGACACGCCGTTATTATTTATACAAAACGATATTTTTATCAAACAAAATGTTATTTGTAAAAACATAAGTATATATATGCATGCCCAGCGTTGGGATTATGGGCAAAACCATTTAGAGGGGCCTATGTCCAGTGGACTGATACTGGCTGAAGATGATGATACTGATATTCGTACTTTGTTAGCACGTCGTTATGTGAATCTGAAATAAAAGTTTCCTATAGCATGGTCTAATCACCATTAAAATCAATGCTTGGGAATATAAATTGCTTTGTGCTTCGTACCATTCACCTTGTTGCAATTTTTATCACTCCACATGCCGGCGCCCTTCGCGTAACGTTCATGTGGGGACATGATTATATTTTTATTAGAATTACATCAACAGTTCGAATGCCAAGTATATCTAACTTCGCCAACTTAACGTGTCTCTTGAGTATTAATCATTCTCTTTTTATGCAGATGATTTATACAATCGAAAGTTATAATGCGTACAATTTCTTTGTTTTAATTCCGAGTAAATTGTGGTACTTATTTTTAAATTAACAAGCAATCCCTACGAAATGAAAAGCACAAGCTAGCACATAAACTATCCCCAATAAGCCACTAACATCCCCCTTCCTTCCCCTTTTAAAATTAAACTGCCTGGCTCGTTTCACACCTTACAACTCGGGGTGAATTAACCGTATATCAAAATTAGAAAATTGAGCACGCATGTAAATAACCGGTTGCTGAGTATAAAAGCAAATGGGGCTATCTAAAACTTGGAACATTACTGCAGTATCGTTGCGGGTAATGTTCTAGTGAGGATATTTTACAAGCTGCAAAGTTCAGACTTGTTTTGACAGTATGATTAGTGGTGGAGGTGCGAGGTGGTGCGGAGTCCCGCCAGCCGGCCTGTCGCTGCAGCGCAAGTGACGGCCCATTGCGGTATACATCCATCATTTAAATGTATTGCATTCGACAGCCACTGCATTTCCTGTAAAATAGCAATTTGCAGATACCTATTTTCAAAATGTTGCCATTTCGCTTTGCCGAGAATTAATACGTTTTGGCATCCAAAGGATGCATGCAGTTTATGGATCGGCGAAATGAATTGCCGCGCCTATGTAGATGTTATCGATTGTTACAGTAAATAGGCCGTAGAATTTGTGCTTCGTGTTACAGTAAATGTTTTATAAAATAATGTCAATGTATAGTAGCATAACATAATATGTTAACATCACGCCTGTAATTCCCGAAGAGGTGGCAGAGGAATGCAGTATACACCTACGTTTCGTCAGTTACGTTTACGTCCTACTACGGAATAGATGGTGAACCTATTCTTTCTTACACACCGGCCACAAATTCAAACTCTAATCCACTACTGGAAATTTCTACTAGAAAAATCAAGATCAGCATTTACTACCACTCGATCAACGAGGCAGGCTAATATCCAATAATAATCAGTGCTATACAATAATTTTACATATAGTTTTACAATAAACGGAACATCGTTTCGACACAACACTATTTAGCAGGTGCTATTTCTATATCTGTCCACGTCACGTTCGCATCGATCAGAACAGTAAGAAGACAAATCCAATTAATTGAAGGTCGCCGAGCGAATTGTTTGCGAGCGACGTCGCTGCACGTCCAAGTGACCGGTCCGTGAGAATTCGCTCGCAACTCGGAAACTAATTTCCTGTGGCACAAAGCAATCGCGGCCACCGATGTGTTCCATCTCTGATCGACTACAGCGCGTCCCGCTGATTGATTCCAGCCTGCAGTGGTGTAAATTTCGCTCGAGCGGGCTCTATTTACATATAATACAATTGTTTGAAATGAACTGGCACAATTTAATTGGATTCGCTCGTGTAATGTACGTACTCGTAGTCACGGAAACACTCCACGTGTTGACGTGCCCATGCCGTAATATTGCGAAGGGCGAAATCGTTTTATATATATGTATTTTTTTTTATTGCTAATAACAATAGGCTAGCGGTTGATTACAATTTCTTGTGACGGTAAGTGAGATGTAGGATGTAGTACGCTTACTTCGAAAGTGCCTACTCCTTCTTCTCTTGGATAATTCCAGGTTAACAGGATTTTTCAATAATGAGTGGTCAAAGATTGGTTAAACCGCAACTGTACAACTTTTAAACGCTTTAAGATTATAGCAATGAAATAAGATCAGCAAGATTATCGACTTTGAACAACAAGTTGATTGTAAACACGACATGAATCGCGACTCAGCTCATTGCCACTTCGGGGATTACAGGCGTGATAGTACGTTTTATGTTACATTTAATTTATCAGCTGCCTGTTCACTGTGACACAAGCTTTCTCGATGGTTACTTTCCGATCTAATGCCCGTGTGTGGAAATCTCCCAACATATCATATTTTCAATATATAGTGACGCCATCTTTATTTCGTAATAAGCAGACAGCGCCGAGTGTTAAATATGACGTCTATCCTTACAGACGTGACGCGCTTCCTCACCATTCATCAGCCATTTCGTTCTCACTCATTCATTCTTTTCATTCTTCATTCCTTCAAATGTCAGTTCAGTTTACAGTTTTTTAAGGATATCCAGATGGAAATATGTCTTTTCCAAGAATCTAAGACAACGTATTATGTTTAATAAGAATGTTTTATTTCACGAGAATGAAAGAATTCACAGGAAATAATTATTTATAACACGTTCCAGTGACGTCGCTTAATAAATATTGAGAAAACATCTTCCATTTTCTATGCCGCCATGTGCGTTAGCTTGTACACTCGAGACACGTTCCATCGATTGATTCTCGATCTCTTCCTTTATAACGTTTTCTCTGTTTAGAACTTCAGGAAAACTTATCATTATATATTTAT